>APFE030855507.1:0-15316 GCA_000404065.3 Pinus taeda | reverse complement strand
ATTGCGAAAGGGTGTCAGATTTATGCCATTTAGGTGGGTTATGCTGATTCGAAAAATAAAATAGCCCTATTGGAAAACATCCTAGTAATTCAAGAATTTTCTTATGTATTCCTGGAGGATATTCTCGGGCTACCACCTAAAAAGGACATAGACTTTACTATTGAATTAATTCCTAGGGCAGGCCCGGTATTCCGAGCACCCTACAGAATGAGCACACCCGAGTTGACAGAATTGAAAATGCAGTTACAAGAATTGCTAGACAAATCCTACATTTGGCCCAGTGTGTCACCCTACGGAGCCCCGGTATTGTTTGTTAAGAAAAAGGATGGGACCCTTTGTATGTGCATAGACTATCATCAGTTGAATAAATTAACAATAAAAAATAAGTATCCTTTACCCCGGATTGATGAACTCTTCGATCAAGTGAAAGGTGCAACAATATTTTCCAAGATCGATTTGCCATTTGGGTATCACCAAATGAGGATTAAGGAAGAAGTCATAGCTAAAACAACTTTTAGAATGAGGTATGGACATTACAAGATTGTGGTGCTACCCTTTGGCTTAACTAATGCCCCCACAACTTTTATGTGCTTGATGAACAACATATTTCATCAATATTTGGATAGATTCGTGCTGATTTTTATAGATGATATATTGGTATATTCTGGAACTATGGAAGAACACAAGGAGCACCCCCAATTGGTGCTGCAAACCCTCTGAGAACACCAGTTATATGCCAAGTTCAGCAAGTGTGACTTCTTCAAGGAAGAAATACTATATTTGGGAAATATGATCATGAAAGAAGGGATCGCAGTGGATCCCGAAAAGAAAAGGAAAATAATGGAGTGGCCAATGCCTAAAGATGTGGCAGACATCAGATCATTCATGGGGTTAGCTAGCTATTATAGGAAATTTGTTGAAGGATTC
This sequence comes from Pinus taeda, assembly GCA_000404065.3. NCBI lineage: Eukaryota > Viridiplantae > Streptophyta > Pinopsida > Pinales > Pinaceae > Pinus > Pinus taeda. The sequence goes on along the minus strand of APFE030855507.1, from coordinate 14,389 downwards.
TCAAGAGTAGCATATCCTATCACTTCCTTACATAAAAAGGAAGAGCCTTCAGATGGACCCTGTAATGTCAAAAAAGTTTTGAGTAGCTTAAGCATCTGCTCACCACTGCCGCCATTTTGAGAATAGTTGATCCTAACAAAGAGTATGTGGTGTGCACTGACACAAGCAAAGAAGGTGTAGGAGGTGTGTTGATGCAGGAAGGAAAGGTAATTCCTTACGAATCTAGGAAACTGAAAGAACATGAGCAGAATTATTCTGCCTATGATTTAGAATTGGCAACCATCATTCACGCGTTGAAAATGTGGCGACATTACCTTATGGGTAGAAATTTTTTCTTATTAACAAACCACCACAATCTAACCAATTATTTTAGTCAACCCACCCTAAATGCTAGGTAAGCATGGTGGGTGGATTTTCTAGGTGGTTTTGATTTCGAGATCAAACATTTGAAAGGAAAAGAGAACCGGGTGGCAGACGCTTTAGGTCAGAAATTACAAAGTTTATATGAAATTTCATCCAGCGAGTGGAAAAGTCCCTTTGCAGAGATCATTCAAAGGGTAGCAGAGAAAGATATGGTGTATCAGCAAATAAGACAACAAGTACATCACTCTACCAGCAAAGAAAAATAACAAGATTACACTGTGGATGTTGCTGGAATGTTGTATTACAAGGAAAGACTGTATGCGCCTAATAAAAACAACATTAAGAATTTGATTTTGGATGAATTTCATAGAAGTCATTATGTTGGGCACCCGGGGTATCAGAAAATGATCACAACACTTTAAAAAGAATAATATTGGCTGGGTATGAAGAAGAATGTGGCTGAGTATTTGGCACAGTGTTTGGAGTGCCAACAAATTAAGGCAAAACATCAACACCTCGCAGGGTTATTGCAACCATTACCCATTGCACATGGAAGTGGGAAACTATTTCTATGGACTTCATAAAAGGTTGCCTAAGACAAGGAAGAATAACGATTCTATCATGGTGGTCGTAGACAAATTGAGTAAAGTAGTGCATTATATACCTGTGCAATCCACCTACAACGCTGTACAGATTGCCCATACTTTTATGCAAAACATATTTAGATTGCATGGGCTACCAAGGAAAATAATTTCGGATCATGATGTGAAATTCACATCAGTTTTCTGGAAAACATTATTTATAGAATTAGGGACACAGCTGAATTTCAGTATAGTGTATCACCCCCAGACCGATGGACAAACAGAATGTGTAAACCAAGTGGTGGAAGACATGTTAAGGGCATATGTAATGGGAAGAGTATTTGCACTTGCTTGAATTTGCATACAATAATGGCTATCATACCTCACTACAAATGAGCCCCTTTGAGGTTTTGTATGGGAAGAACAGTTGCACCCCCTCAAGCTAGGGTCGGCCAGAAGACAAATTAATGTTAGGGCCCAAAATGCTTAAGGAAATGGAGGAAATGGTAAAAAAAGGTATGGTCTAACTTAAAAGGTGCTCAGGATAGGAAAAATAACTTTTCTGACTGGAAGAGGAGGTTTAAAGAATACCAAGTCGGTGATCATGTATATGTGAGGATTCAAGCAAAAAGGAGCACATTGCAATGGAGCTGGTGTGCCAAGTTGGCACCTCAATATTGTGGGTCATTCCAGATCTTAGCAAGAATTAGGCTGGTGGCTTACCAGCTCGCCCTGTCAAGTCACATACAAATCCACAATGTCTTCCATGTCTCCATATTAAAAAAATATGTGTATGATCCTAAAAATGTGATCAGATGGCAGGATATACAGGTGAGAATTACTTTTGGTAGGCCAGTCTAAAGATTCTCTTTTAAAGAAACTAATTTAGGATGTTGCATGTTGCAGGTCTAACCGGAAGGAGAAATCTTGGTCGAGCCATCGAACATTCTCGACTCGAGAGAAGTACTGCTATGGAAGTGAGCTATTACCCAAGTAAAAGTGCAGTGGCAACACTTTGGGCCTGATGAGGCCACTTGGGAGGATGAAGAAATCATGAAAGAGGCTTACCGAGAGCTGTTTATAACTGAAGGACATCACGACAATGTCCAACTTTAGGGGGGGGAGATGTAATAGCCCCATAATTTTGTACATATTTTATTTACCATAGTTAAAATAAAAAAGAAACAACCTGATAAATGATGGTATTATCTACTGTATAAATTGACATTTTATTATTAGTAAATAAAAAGAAATGAGTTCCTCGTCACGGAAATATCATGTAACTTCTAAGGAGGGAACTTATGTTCTTTTTTCTTCTTTTTTTTTAAATAAAAAAGAAACAGATGCAAACCCTAACTGCCTCCCCCTCCACCATGGGTGACTTCTGGGGAAAAGGAAGGAAAGGGGAGAACTGTGCGGTAGAGGACTGACAATGAGTAGGAGGGAGGAAGCTTGCCAAGTCTAGTGATCACCATATGGTAAGGGCATAAAGCGCAAGAAATTGCCAAAGACTATTTGCTTTGAGTGAGCCAGGGGGGATATTTGGTCTCGAAGGACAATCTGATGGTCGGGTGGATGGCCAACTGTAGAGAGAAGAGGTGACTTATTCTTGGAATTACTTATTGGACAGAAAACCAGGTATGAAGTGTTAACCTGAATTTCATTAATATTTGCAGTGAACTAAAGGATTTCTCTCTATGAACCAGCCTTATCAAAGGACATCCAATTAATAGTTGTATTAAACTGAAAGTTAACTTTTGTGAGTTAGTCTCATCAGAGTTCATTTAATTAGAGTCAAAGTGAAACGAGGGTTTTATACATTAGGATCATGAGATGATGGAGGGACGGTGATAGGTATAGGGTTTACCTTAGCATAGAGTCTTAATAATAACCCTCTATTTCTTTTATCTATTTAAAGGTGGTACACAGAGTTTGCATTAGCCAACGTAATATTTCCACAACTGTAGGAACAGACAAAGAAAACCCTGCGGTAAGGAGAGTATACCGATATTTAGAAACAGTGCCATGCAATGAAAATAAATCGAAAAAGAAACTGTCTGAATTAATAATTATGATAAACCAGTGCAACAAGAAACCGTACATGATATAGAAAGAGCAGGGAGGATAGTAAATTATTCATGTTTTGAAACTCTTTCACACGCAACATTGGGTGGAAATTGACATCTCTTAGAACCAAAGATAATTTCTGTAAATAGTGTAAACAAAGACTACTGCTCTATTTGTCTATCTTGCTATTAACACATGGAAATAGAGCCCATCATGCGCTATAGCTAAGACTGAGCTACAGTGCCTTGGGATGGAAACCTAGGAACAGAGTTTGAGCCTAGTTTAGGCCAGACGGTAACCCTTAGGTGCGCCAAGGCCTTATACCTTGGTATTACAACCCTTAAGTAAGGTATTTGAAGGAACAAAAAACCAAACACAGTGTCATTATGCCTGCGGCAGTAAGCAGGTCCGAGACCAAGTACCAAATACATGATATATTCAACAAGATTGTGTATTGTGAAACAGATAAATAAATCGTAGTTACAAAGTCTAGAGCTAGCCGAACCAAGCATCCATGGATGAAAACTTCACATTTAATCTATCACAGACATATCCTTAAAGCATGCAGTATAATAACAACAAATGAATAAACGTCGATATCTGAATTGACCACCAAAATATCTTAGTTTACATTCCAATGGCAAGAGAGAATCATGCTGCAGCATGGCTACGCATAGCTGTGCCATACCTCAAGGGCCGAATCATGAAACTAAAACTATGGTCGAATGCCAAATTCCTACAACAAGGAAAACAAAGCTAAACATATAGAACCCAAGCTCAACCTCATGAGCTTGCATTCAAAACTCGACAGGTTCCCAACCGAGAAACACCTCTTTGCTAGCCTTCCACCTATAAATGAAAGAAGACTTTTCATTCAAGGGCCTTGACCGGAGTAAATGTGCATTCCTAGAACCCTGGACCATGCATACAGAGGGTTTCCTCGAGTTAGAATAGGCATCCAACCTATATGCCAAACAAACAAGGACATGAAAATATAGATTCCGCGTCAGTATTGTGAAATAGAAAATTGTGACAGTATAGTAGAGGGAAGATAATTGCAATTAATCGAATGGTTACCTGAGTCGGGTGGAGCCACCATGTACAAGACCAGCCCCTTCAGAGCTACAAAAGACTATCAACCTCGAGACCAAAATTCTGCAAATGGTGGAAGGTAGGATGAGGTAATGGTTAACGCAGAAAAAGGGTTGTGCTAGCCTAGAAATTACATAGAACGATATCACCACAAAAATCATTTACCTGAAGGGAACAACAAACCCAAAATTCGCCAGCACTGAAACCAAAACTGATAAGGTGGCACTTCGAGCTGCATGGGATGAGCCTACCAGAGCTGGCTCTACAAGGAGCTTCCCTTCCAAATGATCTTCACCATCCTATACCACAGTATAGGTTGGAACCCACAAGTCTGCTACAGCCGTCAGATAGCAAGGAGAGATCCCCACCATCAATTGAAGCGGGATTACCCACGGTGATGGGACTCGATTTGTCTGCTAGCCATGTATGGGACAGGCAGTCAGGTTAATGACACCTTATCCAAACCATGTGAAGACGGAAAGTTACCATTCGATCTGATGTTGCATGGATAGCATTTGCATGTCACCCAAGCGGCGAAATAAATGAGCCTCAAAACTTTTACATTGGGACTGGAAAAATCCATAACCGCATACAAATGTGTGCCAAAGTTAAACATTAGGCTTCCAACGATGTATAGAGTTATGTCAACGAGTCATGTGATCTAGTAAGGTTAATTACCATACCGTAATATTTTTTTTTTTTTACACGAGTCAGAGTCATTAGAGAGGAAGGAAGAGAAATATAGGGGGGAGGGAGAGAGAGGAGGGAGGAAGAGAGAGAGAAGTTGGTGGCAGAGTTAAGGGAAGGGATCATATAAGAGAAAGGCAATGAGGGGGGAGAGAATGAGAGGGAGGTAGAGAGAGAGAGAGAGAGAGAGATAAAGAGGTCATGGGGGGAGAGAAGGGGAGATAGGAGAGGGATAGAGGGAGATAGAGGTGGTGGACAGATGGGGGAGTGGTGAGAGAGTGAGTGAGAGAGAATATGAAGAGAGAGAGAATGGGAGAGAGTACGATAGTGAGAGAGGGAGAGGGAGAGAGTGTGAAAGGGAGAGACAAAGAGGGGAGGGAGAGAGACAGGTAGAGGGAGGGAGAGAGACGGGTAGAGGGAGAGAGAGTAGGAAATGGGGACAAAGAGACACATGACGGAGTGTACAACAAGGGTGGAGAGAGGGAGAAAGAGAAATTTGGGGAGGTAGAGGGTGGTTTATAGAGAGAGAGAGAGAGAGGGACAAAAGGAAAGTGGTGTAGAGTGGTAGAGGGAGAGAGAGAAAAGGACAAAAAGAAAGTGGCGTAGAGCGGGAGAGGGAGAGAGAGAGTTAGGGGAGGAGTGCGGAGAGTAGGTGGGTGGGGGCTAGAGAGTGGGGGCTTGGTGAGAGTCGTGGAAAGAGACGAGACAGAGAGGTAGGGAGAGTAAGGTGGGAGAGGGAGGGAAAGACAAAGGGGGAGATAGAGAGACAATGATATAGAAGGAATGAGAGACATGAAGGAAGAGAGAGGGAGCGAGTGAGAGAGTGAGCGAGAGTGAGATAAATTGGGAGGAGGGAGAGATAAAGAGAAGGGTAGATGGAGACAAAGTGGGAGATATGTAGTGGAAGGCCAAGAGAGTGATGGAAGGAGGTAGAGTAGGTCGAGGAGATAGGGAGGTGAGGCGGGAAGGCATATGTGTATGGATGAAGGGACAAAGGGAAAGTGAGGATATGAGGGAGAGAGAGTATGAGAGATTGTGAAAAAGAGAGAGGGAGAGGGAGATAGTGTGAAAGGGAGAAAGATAGAGGGAGGGAGAGAGAAGGGTTGTAGGAGAGAAAACATGAGATATTATGTGTGTGATAGAGATAGTGAGAGTGGAGGGACCAAATGAAAATGTAGTAGAGAGGGAAAGGGAGAGAGTGGGAAGTTGTGAAAGAGATTTGGGGGGAGGAGGGAAGAGAGAGAGAGAGAGAGAGTGGGTTGGGGGTGGGAGTGTCATGGAAAGAGAAGAGGGAGAGAGAGATAGGGAGAGAAAGGTGGGAGAGAGAGGGAAAGAGACACAGGTAGGGGGGATAAAAATACAAAGAGGGAGAGAGAAATATGAAGGGAGATAGAGGGAGGGACTAAGAGAGTGAGGGAGAGTGAGAGAAAGTGGTAAGAGTGAGAGATAAACAGAGGGGGAGATGTAGACATAGTACACTAGAGGAAGAGGGAAAGGGAGATAGAGAGAGTGTGGGGAAGAAACAGAGATAGGGAATGGAAAGAAATACGACGATGGATGGAGGGACAGAGAGAAAGTGAGGGAGAGAGGGGAGAGTGAGCTAGAGGGAGATAAAGAGAGTGAGTGTGAAAGAGAGTTGGGGAGGGAGTGTGTGTGTGTGTGTGTGAGAGAGAGAGAGAGAGAGAGAGAGATAGATAGAATGCAAGTGGAAGGGAGTGAGAGAAAGTTTGGAGAAATTGAGAGAGAGATATAGAAAGAGGGACAGCAGGAGAGGGAGAGAGAGGGAGAGACTAGAGGATAGGAGAAAGAGAGAGTGGGGGAGAGAGACATAGGGATAGGAATAGAGGGATAGGGAGAGAGAAAGTGGGGGTGAGAGGGAGAATGGGAGAGAGAGAGTGAGAGGTGGAGAGATAAAGAAAGATTCAAAGGTATATAGAGATATATAGTGAGGGAAGCTAGCACGAAGGGAGTAGTCAGAGAGATATATTACAAGACAAAGATAGGAGGGAGAGAGGAAGAGTGCAAGAGGGAGAGGGAGAGGGGGTTGGATTACAAGAGTAAGAGGTGAGAAAGGGTGTGAGTGAGAGGTGGAGAGAGAGATAGAGGGAGAGAGAGAGACACAACGGTGAAAAGAGAGAGTTAGTGGAGAGAGAGAGAGAGAGGGATAAGGAGAGGGATATTGTGAGTTGTTTGTCATTGGTCACTATCATTAACAAAGAAAGTACCCTATCAATGTGTATGCTACAACTAGTGGGGAGTGTTAATGTATTTTTAGTAACACGTCAATATCTAATTTACAAAACAAATTATGAATGAATATTTTTTGATAAATATAATAAATTACGGTACTATTCTTAAATGAACATAATTATTTTCCATGAGGAGTAGAATAGATGGTGGTGGGGTATTTTGTTAAGGCACTCACATCAGCTCAAAACTCCAAGAAAATCCAACCATGTTAAATACTCACACCACTTAGCAAAAAATAATAAAAATGATTATAATTATAATTCAACTTAAATTTTTAATATGAATATTCATAAATTTATTTCATTATTGTAAGTGTTAAATGAAATTTTGATAGCAATTATAAAATATTATAATAGCCCAATATAATTGGAAAAAAAATAATATAAAAAAAAAATTGAATAATAACATAAGGAAAATTAACTTCTCTTTGGACCATATTTGTAATAATATCAAATTAAATTGAAATATTACTTTTCACAAGATTCATTAACTTTGATTAAATGATTAGACATGGTAAAGGATAGTAGATTATGTTTTGAAGAATCTTAAAGATAGGGAATTATTTTTTCTTTAAATATACTAGAAAATATAAGAAAGAATTGTAGAAGTGATACTAATTTTTCTGAATTTAATTATTTAGAATAAGTAAAAAATTATAAAATTTATTACTTTAAAAAAAATGTATTTTATTTAAATTAAGAAAAATGTAAATAATTAATATAAAATAAATTAATAAATGAAGAAAGAATTTAACTTTCCTTGGACAAAATTTGTAATAATATGAAATATAATGAGATATTTGTTGGCACAAGATTCATTAAATTATTAGATATGTTAATTTGTAATAATATGCAATATAATGACATATTTGTTCGCAGGAGATTCATTAATATTCATTCAATTATTAGATAGGTTAAATGTTGGTAAATTAAGTTTTGAAAATAAAGATTTTGAGATATTAAATGTTGTTAGATTACATTTCAAAGATACAGAATTGGTTTTAGTTTAAAAATACTAACCAACGTAATAATATTTTTTCTTTTAAACTAAATATAAAAACTTTCAATTTTATTAAAAAATATATTAAATGAAAAAGTAATTTAATTTAATTTGAATTAAAAAATTCAATAATAAAAATATTTTTATTTTATTTAAATTGAGAAAATGTAAATCATTTTCATAACGAATATACTTTTTTAAATGCAAATGTAGAAAAAAGACAGAAATATTATAATTATTATTTTATAAAATAACATTTCTTAAAAACCATCATATTATATAACTTTAATTTAAATATTTATTGAAAAATATCTATTAAGTTTAATTTTAAATGGGAAAATTAAACTTAATTTTGACAAGATCCACTAATTTTGATTAAATTATTAGACATGTTAAAGGTTAGTAGATTAAATTTTGAAGATATGGAAATTATTTTTGTTTAAAAATACTAGCATACATAAGAATGGTAGGAATGACAATATTTTTAAAATATATATTATAAAATATGTTAAATAAAAAATATATTTGAATTTAATTTAATTTGATTTCAATTAAGAAAATGTAAATAATAAAAATATTTTAATTTAATTTGATTTGATTTAGATTAAGAAAATGCAAATAATTTTCATAATAATTTTTTTTAAATATAAATTTCAAGAATCGTTTTTTTTGTTTGTTAAGATTGGTAGATCTTTCTTTTTCATTATAATATTTGCAAGGATGTTACAACCACATAGCTTCATTAGGTGATCTCAACCTGCCCTTTAGGTTATCTCAACTTGCCCATTGGAAAACCAAGTTTGTAGAAAAAAATAGTTAGTTTATATATCCAAGCTATATATACTTGATTATCATGTACACAACCATGAGTTGTGTTTCTATATATAAACTACTACAAACTGGAAAGTAAATTCCGTCCAAGCAAAACATCTATGACTTCATCTTCCTAGTTATCCTGATTGGTCGATGCCGAGTTACCTGGGTTTTGGTCCTTTGTATTGATCCCAGAAGCTCAATCACTAAGAACATGCTTGAGAAAATTTTCTAAATTCGACCAAGATAACCATCCTGTTTCTACAATGAGGCTTGGATGTTTTGAAATTCTTGCTTGTAGTTTGGAAATTCCTTAATGACGGTCATCCAGATTTGTTCCACCACCTTCCCAAGGAGGCATTTAAGGAGCCAATACATCTGTAGAGTCTATTTATATTGTGTTTCTCTATTGCGAGTGTGTCCTCGATGAGGAACCAATACTTTCCACCCTTCCATGTCCACTGTCCCCACTTTCGCAAACCTGTTGATGCCATCCTCCCACTCAGCAATGAGTTGTTGAATCTCCTCTTTGGTGCCACCCACATATGCAACCATTTTTTATTGGATCAGTTTGTCGAGATATTTCCTCCCACTGCATTTTCCAACATTACTTGGCTCATCCTCAACCTTGCTCTCTCATGGTCTCTTGTCTCTACCCTTGCATTTCCTTGTACTGGTCATTGTTGTATTGTCACGTACCCTTATAACCTGTTGATAACAGCAGGCCAGAACTAGCTTCAGTGCTTTCTTCCTCTAAGGGGAGTTACCTGCTTTGAGAACAAGAAACCAAGAATTCCAAACCATTATTTTCATAATTTTTAACATCCACTGGTTATGTTCATCCAACATTTCTTCCCTCGTGTAGCTTACTCAAAGACCCTAAGTGTTAAAGAACCCCACCTAAGATGCCTCGAACACCCCTACATAACCCTTTCGATGTGCCAATAATGGCCATGATTTCGGCCACAAATTGCCTGGTTGCCCACAGGCCCAAAGGCCCGGAAGCCCACTCAAAAGGAGCCTCGCTCCTTCACCCCAATGCCCCTTATTGGCTGAAGTAGTCCACTGTCCCCCTGACTACGTCTCTGTCATTCTTTCCTCTACTCACCTTAGCCTCTCATCTTATGAGCCCCTTCCTTGACTATATATCCCTCCCCTATTTTACGAACCATTCCTCTCTCCTAGTGTCAGTTAACACCGGCCTGGCTAACTTTCCCGACATAAAATTCCAAAGCTTTGAAGGGCTCTTGTCCTAGACACCCGCCCCCCTACTCACTCCCCTTGAGGCCTAGGTGTCTGCCCTAATGGCCTTTGACATCGACAGAGCCCAAGCCTTCGCGCTTCATTTTAGGACATAGAATGGAATTACCCCTATAGAAATTACCACTACCATACCATTTCCCCTTAAGTTTGCCAAGAGGAAGAACATACAAGTTTCATTCAGCCAGCAACCTTCCCTACATATTCCTATGATCCCCATGGAGAAGAGGAGAATGCAAAGGCCCAATGAAACCGCAATAGACTCATGCACAAGAATATATTTCCTAAGTGGAGTAGTATCCCTGCATAACTTCTGCAATCGCGATGAATCTGACCACTGTTCACTTCCGAGATATTTTCATAACCTGAATTTCTTTCTCTCCCCATCCCCTTGCCCCCATGTAGTTCCAATTCAACAAATGAGACATTAAGGAGCATAATGAAGTATTTCTTTGTATGTAGAATTAAATCTAATTATTATTATAATTTTTTGTTGTCTAATAAAACCCAAAAGTGTTATAATTGGATAATTGATTAATTTTCTTAAATGTGAAGAAAATATAAAGAAATAAAGATGATGATGGTTCTCCTCCATGTTAATTGATAACCTAATTATGATAAGTTTTTGCTTTTTCAAAGATAAAAATAAGCATGAGGTTAAAGTGTAATTGGACTTAGAATTTGATTTCATGCATAAGACTAAAGAGAGATGCTACTAGAAAGCATATGATCTTATTGCTATTGCATTAAGAATGACAAGGAAAAAAGAATTGTGTTTTAGTTTTGGAATAAGATCAAACATTGTGTTCAATCAACTAAAATCTAATCTTCCTTTAAAAAAAAAAAATTAATAGAATCCAAAATTTGAAAGCACGAGGCCATAACCAATCTACCCTATATAAATTATGGTAAGAAGTGGGAATGTATAGAATGACTTGCTTCTTCAGTGTAGATTTAATCTAGTTATGTCTTTATTTTTTACTGTATTCTTGAAGAGATAATCTTCCAAATATTATATTCTTTAGATATATCATTATACCTTTCAGAACAATTGCTAATATAAATCTGTTATTTTTCTTGCTGGCAAGAAAAGATACTTAATATACACTGAATTTGAACTTAAATTTAAATTGGAAACATGATTTAACAACTACAAGTTGTATTCTGACAAGGTTTTCACAATCACAGTTAAATTGTAATTAAATCGGCACTAAAAGATGATTATAAGAATGACACACTTCATTACAAGAACTACATCCAAAGGTTCTCAGAGATGATCATTGGAGGATGAACCAATTTTATCTCGCAGAGTATAACTATCTCTCAATCCAATAGGGCTCCAGTGTTCGAGCTAAAATTGTACATGTATAAGGACGAGTGTAAAAGACATATCGGTGAACTTTGAATCTCACAAAGTGCAATATTTACCGCCAATGAAATGGAAGAGACTTTTGACCCGTTTCTAATTATGATTACAATAATAGCACCTATTGATTACCAGAAGTGCACCCAACGGTTGTAAAAGATAGTCGTTGGATGATAAACTATCTCTCAATCCGATGACGCTCCAGCCGAAATCATATTGTTATGGGACAGATTGAAAGATAGATAGGAGATATATATATATGGATTTCGAATATCACAGCGTGTCATATTTACAACCAATTGAATGGAAAAGACTTTTTAGCGATTTTTTTTACTATGATTATAACAATGAGACATTGATTACAAGAAAGGCATCCAAGGTTCTGACAGATAGCCGTTGGAGGATAAAGGACTTTCCGGCTTTCTCGTCGAAATGGTACGGGGTATCCAACAGATGTCACAGATATATAGGTGGAGTTTAAAAATCGCAGCGTGCCTCATTTACCACCCATTCAATGTAGGAGACCCTTCCTTGGTTTAGCTCCATCCGTTCTTTAGCATTCGGAATTATGAGAAGTGCGGCGCAGGGAACGGGCTAGACATGTATTCTCTAGGGGTGTTCCTCTGGTCCGACCGTGGCAAAGTTCTATGGGGTGATGGACTACTTCTGCCGCCATATTGTTTCCGGTACTTTACTGTTCTACCATTTTTTCTTCTCTATTTGTCTATTTGGTTTATAGGAAAATTGGTTCTATAGCCTTCTATATGAAAAATTAAATCTACGGAAAACTTGTCTATTTGGTTTATAGGAAAACTGGTTCTATAGCCTTCTATATGAAAAATTAAATCTATGTAATTAGACGGAAAACTGGAGTACCTTTTCATCTTGATTCTTCTGGTTTGTCAGGATTTGTGTTTAGTATTTTATGGTTGCGTCTCAAAATATCTCCTAGAGATGGCAAGGGAGACTGGGCAGAGGGACACAATTGATTTGCAGAGGTAGATATGTCATCGTATTGGCAGCTTCTTGGCCATTTGATTGTCCTCTTGACAACTTAAACATGTTAGTTTTCATCCAGCTATAGACCACTGCTACAAGCAGGGCCTGCATTTGGGAGCTATTCACCACCAACGCCTTCAATCAAGTTCGAATTGCACAGGTACACCTAGACCGCGTTCTTTCCATGCTCTTGTTTAAATGGTTCTTTTACATCTAAGGCTGCATATGCTGCTGTTTTAATATTTGAACACATTTTTGTCTCCGTTCGCTCATGTTCCCGAAAGCCTTCGTTAAGTGCTTCAAAATTGAGCTGTTTTTTTCTTTTTAAAACTTGGGGTTCACACTCGGAATTATTCTCTTAGTATGTATATGGTCATCTTTTATCATACTCTTTAAATTGATAAGCGATATTCATACAATAGAAATGTAAATACCACCCTTGTTTGTCAATTCTATACATATAAATTGTTGTTTTCTTGTGAATATTAAGGTCCTATTATTTAGAAACTAGTCACAGAAAAGCACGCTGCATTGTATTCCTTATTCCTTACGATGCTTGTTACGGTAGTTTAAAATAAGTAGATTTGTTTTGAAGGATTGATTGTCTTTTGTCCCTGGTTGGCATCTTATCACAATTAACATGAATATATAATGGAGCTCTAATGGCCATTTTAACTTTGAATTCTTGAAATTATCAGACACCCTTTTCAAAATACTAAGCTAAACTTGTATATTATCTGGCTAACCCTACTCGCCTTCTACCTGCTCGCCTTCTATCTTATCTTCCACTTGTCTACTATGTCCTGGAAAGAAGTCACTTCTCTGCATATATAGCCTTGCCTGCACCTCTCATGCTATGAATCTCGGGAGATTTTGTATTGTCTACTATGTCCTGGAAAGAAGTCACTTCTCTGCATATATAGCCTTGCCTGCACCTCTCATGCTATGAATCTCGGGAGATTTTGTATTATTTGAAATTTTCAGTTATTTGAGATTGACGGGTGCCTTTTGAATCACCAGCCATGTCATCCTATATAATACTGAAAATCTATGCAATCAAATTTTCTTTTATTTAAATGAAAATGAAAACCTTAAAAAATCTTACATCAAATTTGTAGTTGAATATATCATAAACCGGTTAAAAAAGAAAATAAAAAAAAAAAATAACAAATTGAATTTGAGATAGATTATACACGAGGATTTAGAATAACTGAAGTTACTATAAATCGAGATTTTTCGTCCCAATATAAAATTATAATTATAATTACAACTTTAAATTTAATTTGACATTTTAAATTTTCCATTAGTCTTTCTTTCTTTAACCATTAACCAATTCATTCATTAGTCGAGTGTAATTCTGGTTTCGCACACTAACTATCAACAAATATATTTTAGGAGATTGTTCGGAATTGGTCGTTAATTTTATCAGTCAATCAGTTTCAATGAAGAGGTTAATCACATTTTAAAACTTAATGATGACTGAAATTTTTATTTATTATATAGGAATCGAATTTTTATAATTTTTATTATAATATTTTTATATTTACTTTTATTTATTTGAAAAAGAAAATTAATATTTAATATTATATATTTATATAAATTTCTAATTTTTCTTATGTATTTATGTTATGGTCAATTTCAATACATTTATATTTAGAAATAATATATATATTTTTCTCTTTAGAAATGAGAAGAGGAATCTATTATGAATTTGATTATATTGAAATTGAATTATTTGTAACTTTTTTCTATCTTAATTTAATGAGCGAGAGCTATATTGGTAGGGGAAGTGTTGGAGGGAGAGAGAGGGAAGGAACAAGTAGGAGATAGCGAGCGGGAGAAAAAAGGGATATAGATCGAAGAGAATGAGGGAGAGACATCCAAAGAGGGAAGGAATAGAGGAAGGGAGGAA
>APFE030855499.1:0-65869 GCA_000404065.3 Pinus taeda | reverse complement strand
ATTTTAATAAAATAATATATAACGTGTCATGTTCCAGGGGGTCAGCGTGTCCGAATCCGACACCACGAATCTCGAATCCTACGTGTCCCGAATCCCCGTGTCAGGTGACTTAGCTGATTTGTAATAATGCACTAGCATTTATTTTCTTATTTTCAATATTTACATTGTAAATAACTTGTTAAGAAAAATAACAAGTAGGTAGCAATAAATCAGATAAAGTGAATGGAGGGTTTCTAACTAAGTAAACTTAGAAACTTCAACAGAGACCAACATGATGTTTCTTATACAAGGATGTACAAAATATCCAACCATCAATTGATTGATTGACGAGAAAAAGGAATAATTACTCCATCTCGTCACCACAGTTATTGGTGTGATATGTTTTTCTTTTCATAGTGTGTTTGACCCTTAACCTACACTAGTCATTGTTTGATTTCTAAACTAGCACCATATTCATTTTGTATGTAATCAAATTTCACTAAAATAACTAGCATGGTTCATGAACATTTACCCTGAACAAGCTTAATTGAAGAAGCTTAATTAAAGAAATAGGAAGGAATACACGTACCCTAAACACCTTGCAGGTAAGGAGTAAACACCCAAGACTTGTACCTAAGCCAATGTCTCTTAATCATATTGTCCCTCCATATTGTCGTGAACATACTAATTTCCCCCTCCCAGAATTCTCATAAATGAACATGTTGGCTGGTTGTGATAAGACTCAAAAAATAAATGCCTTTCCTCTTCGATGACATATTCTCATAAATGAGCATGTTCGCTGGTTGTGATAAGGCTCAAAAAATAAATGCACCTCCTCTTCGATGACATATTGGCTCTTTCCAAGTCATAAATTATTGATATATCTTGATTATGGATAATTGGATATGCTCTTGGTATTATAGTGGCAACCGAAAAATTTGATCATGGGCCTTTAACCAAATTACTCCAACTCCAACATGTTATCGATTCACCATGGCCTAGAAAAAAAAAAAGAAAAAACTATAATATTATCTCATTACTCTAAACTACATGATAGTTTATGAAATGAAATTAATCCCATAAAGCAATATTTGAAAATATTACATTATCTTCATATAGACTAAAATGTAAGTCAAATCCAAATTCTCACCCAGGAAAGTGAGGGACATTCATGTGGACCGGACCATTATATTTCATATATGAGGGACATTCATGTGGACCGGACCATTATATTTCATATATAGGTAAAAACTCATTAGTACACCTCTATGTGCCTTTTAGAGGAACATGGGCCAAATGTATCTAACTCACTGCATATGTATGAATGGTGTTCATCAAGGTGGATCATGGACCTTTATCATTCATCTCACTTTGATGAAGATTAGAGTAATTCAAAGAGTGACGGATCACAAGGATTTCTATATGCAAAATGTAAGTGGATATGCTATGACTATCAAAAATTATATGCAAATCATGTTGTCCTCCAAAATGGGATCCTATAAACATGGAAATACATTCAAAGTGTTATCTTAGCTAATTTAAAATACATGAATTTATTTAAAATAATTAAATTAATTAGATCCATGCATTCAAGTGTTAGCTTAGCTAATTTAAAATATTTGAATTTATTTAAAATAAATTAAATTAATCAGATCCATACATTCAAAGTGTTGCTTAGCTAATTTATAAAACCTGAATTTATTTAAAATAAATCAAATTAATCAGATAAGTATAGTACAGGATTAGTGAAACTGGTGAATAAAACAATAGTACAGGATAAGGATAGTGAAACTGATGAATAAAACAATAGTAGGATTCTCTTCCTCTATACTTGTTTTGACTTTGTGGATGAACAATAGGATATCTTATAGCTAAACATTTGACTTTCTGAATCTTTTTTGTTACATTTTCCATTTTCCAATTAATTTTGCCCAAAACCCAACTAGAAACTTAAAAGAAATTCTGAATCTTTTTTGTTACATTTTCCATTTTCCAATTAATTTTGCCCAAAACCCAACTAGAAACTTAAAAGAAATGTTGAAATTGCAGACATCGGTTGCTAAGATTGTGCAATTTGGGTGGATTAGGGGTTTTAATATTGTGCAATCTGGGTGGATGAGAGGTTTTTCAAAGTGTTGGATCGATTTATGGATTCAAAACTACAATTTGAATAATTTGAATAATGGAAAATTGCAATTTCACCAACAACTACATCACTAGATACCAACTCCAACGATAACTACCCAGAATCCAAAAGGTCTACTATCTGGGTGGATTAGGGGTTTTAACTTTTAAGATTGTGCAATCTGGGTGGTGGAAAATTGCAATTTCACCAACAACTACATCACTAAATACCAACTCCAACGATAACTACCCAGAATCCAAAAGGTGGTCTACTATCTGGACTTGTCCATAATATAAGTTTTTTCTCTGTCTCTAAATATAGATGTTTTGGTTCCACCTCACCTATAGATAAACTTATAGGATTTCTATTTTGAAATAGAGATACTCACGATTTAAGTGTTTAAGAGTAAGACCAACTCGTTGGGTATCCATCATTCTCACCTTGGCATCCAACGTAGACATAGACCACTTAAAATTTGCTTTTATAGAAACTTATAGCTTATGGTTTAAGCCTCGTCAATATAGATGATTTGGGGCACTTCCCAAATCACCCTCCCTAAATTAAGTAAAAATTTTATTGGTTGTTTTCTTGTCCATGGAAGGACAATATGACATACTTATTTTGGTCCCAAATTATGAAAGAATAGGCATTTATGACTTTGATTTTAAAACA
Organism: Pinus taeda; assembly: GCA_000404065.3. Lineage (NCBI taxonomy): Eukaryota > Viridiplantae > Streptophyta > Pinopsida > Pinales > Pinaceae > Pinus > Pinus taeda. Next base: position 63,093 of record APFE030855499.1, on the reverse strand, counting down.
ATGAATCTCAAAATGCAAACTGTAACACCAAGCTTGATAACCATATCAAGATCTTACCATGGCTTGAGAAGGCCGCATCAACATTTTATGAACTTCTAATAATCACGATTTGTATGTTTATGGTTTAGCTCACAACGATCCTAGTAAACAGAGGCACTTTCCAAATCATCATCACCACAAACATTACAGAGGCACTTTCCAAATCATCATCACCACAAACATTAATAAATTTATTCATAGGAGGACAGGAATGATGCAATCTCAATAACCTACCCCTACCCTAACATATGCATGCCTTAAAAACAGACCTCACCTTACACATATAAAACAATCAATGTATATACGTGTTTACGGCTTGAAATGTCTTACAAAGACAGGGAGATTACACATATAAGACAATCAATGTATATGTGTGTGTGAAACGTCTTCAAAACACAGAGGTAAATTAATGAGATTTTATCATTCATTTTGTTGCATGCTTTTCATAGGGTGAACTACTTACTGTGATGAAATTCTAAACAACAAAATTATATAAAAGAGAAGTTCTAAACAACAAAATTATAATGATCATAACCTACCTCTACCCTAACCTATGCATGCCTTAAAAACAGACCTCACCTTACACATATAAAACAATCAATGTATATACGTGTTTACGGCTTGAAATGTCTTACAAAGAGAGGGAGATTACACATATGTCTTACAAAGACAGGGAGATTACACATATAGGACAATCAATGTGTATGTGTGTGTGAAACGTCTTCAAAACACAGAGGTAAATTAATGAGATTTTATCATTCATCTTGTTGCATGCTTTTCATAGGGTGAACTACTTACTGTGATGAAATTCTAAACAACAAAATTATATAAAAGAGAAGTTCTAAACAACAAAATTATAATGATCATAAATTCACAACACCAAGCTTGATAGCTATATCCAGCTTACCATGGCTTGAGAAGACCACATTAACAATATGTGGACTTATGATAAACATGAACGATCCTAGGGAATAGAGGCATTTTCCAAATCATTGTCAACAAATACATTCAATAAATTTACTCATAGAAGGACATGCATGATGAAATCTAAATAAACCATATGCATGTCTTAGAAAAGAGACCTCACCTTACACATATAAGACAATCTGTTGAATTTTCTAAGTCTATCCATTAAAAAATTAATCATATAAGACAATCTGTTGAATTTTCTAAGTCTATCCATTAAAAAATTAATCTGCATTCTGTTGGTTTATTTCTTCTACTTGTTTAAAAATCGAACAAATTATTTAATACATTAAATACCGAAATAAACACAATACAGTCACAACATCTACAAATCATCAACTCAAAGAAAACAAACACACAAGTGACACTATTATTTTTGGACAAATGTCCCTAGAAAAACCCAATGCGGGAAAACCGGTGTAGCTATTCAAAGGGTTATATCATTATGCAGTTTATCTGAGTTCAACTGGGTGCCTAACCGACTCACCCGACAAAGAAAAATACACGGCAGCAATACCTCTATATCCAGAAACAGGTATTCAGAAAACCTGTCCCATGAAACCCTCTCCGACACAACTGAAGCTCAGCGCAGGCCCTTTTGGCCTCTACGTCAGCCCCAAGACCCTCTGTGTCAGCGCTCTGAGGCCCTGCGCAGCCTCTGCGTCACTCCCTCTTCCCTCTGCATGGATGATGCAGTCTCTCTGGGCTTTGTGTTGCCTCTACTGAGCTCTGCGTAGCCTAGACTAACTGTTGCTCTCGCTCTCTCTGCTTTTGTGCTGATCTCCCAGTATTGTCCCTGCCTCTTTGCCTCATACTCACTGCCCCTCGCTGCTAATCACTGATTCAACTTTGCTTAGAAACCCCGCTCTATCAAAATGAATCATTGATCACTCTGGTGTGTTCTCCAACTGACCCTCAAGCCTCCTCTTATACTTTTCTTGTTGGTCCTTCAACGACTGAAATTAAATCTCTAATCAACGACTAAGATTAGATTTGGCTTGATCCATGACTTTTGTTTTATATTAATACCCATTAATATTTTATTTTTCCCTCCATTAAAAATATTAATTCTTTTAATATCTCTCAAACTGGGTGCAATCTGTCCAAACCATTTCTGGGTCTTGAAGATCTCATGCGCTTTAGCCTATCCACCAATTTTCATGGCTAGAGCACATCTAATGCTAACCAAAATCAATACAATCCACCAATTTTCATGGCTAGAACACATCTGATGCTACCCAAAATCAATACAATCAATGTATATACGTGTGTGCAAGACCTGAAATGTCTTACCAAGACAGGCAGATTACACATATAAGACAATCAATGAATACCTGAAATGTCTTGCAAACATAGGTAGATTACACATGTAAGACCAATCAATGTACATACGTTTTTCTGTAATGCCTAAAATGTCTTCAAAACACATCGGTTGATTAATAGGATTTTATTATTCATACTCTACACATAATTGTTGAATCCTTTTCAAAAGGGTGAACTATTTACTGTGATTAGTTGTATAGACCTCTAGAAGAGAAGTTCTAAACGACAAAATTATATAGAAGATAATTTCTAAACAACAAAATTAGATGATCATAAATTCATTAGTAGTTAAGATAGACGTTCAAATCCACTTTGAGAATGTGGGTCCTTAATAATCAAGGATTTAAGTTTGAGCACTGCCCGTCACTTGCTCCAAATACACACGCAAAAACTATAATAAGGCTAATTGTGGTTTAATCATGCGGATTTCTATTAGTTGTAACCATGGGAGAAAATAGTTGCACTTAAACGAGATGATAATCAATGAAACTGAAATTAAGGAAATAGAGTTGCATTAAATAATCTTACGTCACCTTTAGGTATAAAGAAACAAAAAAGAAACCCTCAATCTTTAATTATAAATAAAAAAAACAAACTATAATGGTAAGTTTTCTAGTCAATTTAAGGCTGTGCAAACATATATGATTTTGATTTTGAGATGGTGCAACGTGAGACTTAATTGTAACAAGAAGATTTTTAGGTATCCACTTTCTCAACATGATTCAAGATGCCTGCAATGAAAATTTATTTGAGATGATGCAACTTAGGAATGAAGTGTAACACCAAAAGTTTTTAGCATCCAAAAGTTTTTAGCATCCACGTTCAACCAGATTTGTGATTTGAGAGGTCCCCATAGTTTATCAATCATAGTCTGAGGCATAATAGTCTAAATGACTTAGGCCACTTTCCAAATCAACCTTAGAAGGATTAAATAAATTCACTCAGAACAAGAGTAAACATTAAAAGCATGTGATCCAAATTTGTGTGCCATCATAAAGAGAAATCAAACTCAAAATTTACCACTCTATGACTTCTAGATTTTATAATTAATCTCCATTACGCACATCTTTGTTGAATCCTTTTGACGAGGGTGATTTGGAAAGTTACAAGAGTTAGTTGGAATGTTCAGGGGAGGCAAGGCCATGTATCAAAGAAATTTACAATGAATTTAATGATGATTATTATAAATTCTTAAACGCAAAATGTGAAATTGGAATTCCCAACCCATTGTGAGAACATGGATCCCAAATAAGCTATATTTGAACATTGGCCTACACTGATTCAAAATCAGTGAAAAGAACTTGCCCAATCATGGCATTTCATCTTGCCTAGTGTTTATGTGAAATCTATGATACCCCTTTGTAGGTAATGATATCATAGTCAATGAACAAAAAATCAAGTGAATAAAATTGTGCAAAGCAAAACCTTTTCTTTATCCTCACGTATAACATAAGGAAACATCCGCTAATAAATGCTTCTTTTCATCCAAGACTGAACGAAAATAAACATATTATACATATGATTTTGAATTTGAGATGAAGAAACTAACTGTTAACACCTTGTTTATTAGGTATCCACGTTCTCACAATGGCGATGTTCTCACAATGGCGATGACCCCCAACTGCCCATCATGGAATCTTGTTTGATTAAAAAAAATTGCTGATTCAATGGAAATGATTTTTTTCATGTTTGATTGTCTTGTTTTTGTCGTTGGAGTAAAAAAAATAGAGGCTAGGAAAGACCAAAAAGTTAAGGGATACTAGAGCCATAAAGTCTTTATCATATTATTATTAGAAACTCAGATGGATTATTCAAGTCGTAAAACCTATAGAGTTCGGTATCTTTTTTAATCTAGTTTAGTTGCTTTTTGAGTCACACAAAATGGAGCTATAATTTAACCATTTGTGATCATTTTGTTGAGAGGTACTACAGGTTAAAATGTGATGACAAATTATGGTCGAATTGATGACATCAATAAAAAGAACAATGAAGTAACAAAAGAACAATAAGCTTGGAGTACACGCCAAAAAATTGGTTATAACTTATAACAACTAGAATCTTCGAGTACACTTAAATAAAAATCCAACGCGCATCAATCAACACTCGGTTACAGAGTGTTAAATGCCCCACATGCCAGGGTGTGCATTGTTGCATCAAAAGCTACTTTTGATCCAACCGCACACATCCAGGCATGCAGAGCATTTAATGCTCTATAGCCAGGTGCTTATTAATCGCCAAACCCAACAACATTATAAATAAGAAGTCACACATGTCACAGAATAAGTCTTTAGAGAAGTCTTTCGAGCTCACTCGACATGCTCGATTTGTAAATTGTTAGTTTCTTGACAATGTTATTATTTGTTGCTTTTAGTTCATGTTGATGTCTATTCATGTTATTTCTCATCATTTTCATTATTGCTTGTATACAACTGCCACTTTCTTTAAATGTAAGGGTCTATTATATTGATGCAACTAGCAGCAAAACGATAGGGTTTTGTTGACTATCATAAATATTGAGAGTTATATACTGCATTTATATTTAATGGGGGGTAATAAGAAGATGTCATAATCTATATCCTTTTGTAGATAATAAGAGAGCTTTCATACTATAAGGAGATGTATTCCATTCCTTTGAAGTTTATATGAGAGACTTGATTTCACATGAATCTATGATTTCTTACTGCTTGCCTAATCAAGTTTTGTTTAGTTGTTTTATAATCCATATTAGCAACCTTGGTATTCACTTCTAATTCAGTTTAGAATATGTAGTTATACTAGCCTTTGCAAACTCTATATAATATCAGTTGGTGACCCTGAATAAGATTTATGTTTGTAGTTCATGTTAATTTTCAATAAACTTTGTTTCTAAGTCACCTGACACGGGGATTCAGGATTCAGCAGATACGGACATGTTGACCCCCGAACAGGACACGTTCGGATACATTATATATATATATATTATTAAAAATTAGATATTTCTTATCCAAATTCTCATTCATTATACAAATTCATTGATTCAAACATAGATTTTCATCTAAATGTAAGTTTTACAATGTAACATTATGCATACAAAATTACAAATACAATTGTGACATAAATGATAAATTTATAATACATATTCAATTCATCAATGATTCAATAGGAGAAAGACAAGATAGTAAGATAAATATATTGTAGTTTTCTCATTAAGTTATCAAAATCAATGATAAATTTATAATACATATTCAATTCATCAATGATTCAATAGGAGAAAGACAAGATAGTAAGATAAATATATTGTAGTTTTCTCATTAAGTTATCAAAATCAAAATGTGTTATTGTTTACGTAGGTAGTGCAATGCCAATGGCAAAAATAAATAGCAAATACAAAACAACTACAACTAGAAGTCTAGAAGTATACCAGTCTCAAGGCAGTAGGTAGCTCATGACTCATGAGTCATCAATCCTCATAGTCATCATCAAAATCAGTGTTATTGTCCTCAGCATCATGGTCACCACTGCTCTCCTCTGCTGCATCCTCCTCTATATCCAAAGTCATCTCTGCATCTGCTAGTGTGGAGGATGACCCCTCTATAGTATCACCATCATCAAATATGATAGGCTCTACCACTTAATTGTTGCTTGAATCTCCTTGAAAATGCTCCCACACCTTTTGCTCCTTGCTTCCAAACACCCACAGTGAACTAAACAAGTGAATGTGCAAATAGAATGGGGAAATATGGCTTTATAACGTCGTACGAGTTCTTGATTTCCAGATTCTAAGTCCCCTAATCAGGACACGTTCCAGATACGAAGTGTCCTAATCAGGACATGTTCTGGATTCGAAGTGTCCTGATCAGGACACGACGTGTCCCGAGTTTCGGACACGAATCTGCCTGAATCATGTCCGATTCGCCAGATTCGGGACACGTAGGGCCTAGGGGACGAATCCGATTTCATAGCTTTGTTTCTATCTAAAAAAAAAAAATAGAAACAACCCCTTACATTCTAAGATGTGGTTTATTCCCACCAGACTTGCTAGACTTGACATCAAGAAGGCCAACTACCATTGTGAGAAGAGAGGAGACTTGATTCAAGCAAATAGATCCTAGATTGACAATTTATAAAAAGGTTTGTATTTAGCAACTTGTCTCTCAAAAAGTTGCTAGTTGAAATCTCAACACATGATCAACAAATTTGCACTCGTGGATATCAAAAGCTTCAACTAAATCTAAACATGACTAAAACCCTACCAAAACCTCAGATATGAATACAATATAACTTTTGTCCAAAAATTTCATAAGTGCATGTTGACCTTGGCGCCTACACCTACCTACGAGTCAATGAGAAAAGCCTTCAACCCCAAAAGGTGTGGTTGGTTACAGGGAACTAAGAGAAGGGGTTATCACACAAAATCCCTTCTCTCTCTCTGTTTAACCTATCTCCTAGGTTAGGTATGGGGGTGGTCCCAGAATGGAAAACTAAGTTAAAAAAATGTGAGGCTCTAGGAGAGGTGTTAAAGTGAAAGTGGATTACTTTTAAGAATTATGAGCAAAATATGATATGAGCAAATAAAATCATTAACATGATAAAACCAGTGCCTTAAGATAAATTGTTCGATTCGAGCAAATAGATCCTATATTGCAATTTAAAAAAGGATTTGTATTTAGCAACTTGTCTCTCAAAAAGTTGCTAGTTGAAATCTCAACACATGATCAGCAAATGTGCACTCGTGGATATCAAAACCTTTAACTAAATCTAAACATGACTAAACCCCTACCAAAACCTCAGATTTGAATACAATATAACTTTTGTCCAAAAAATTAAGAGGCGCCTGTTGACCTTGCCACCTACACCTACCTACAAGTCAATGAGAAAAGCCTTCAACCCCACAAGGTGTGGTTGGTCGCAAGGAACTAAGAGAAGGGGTTGTCACACAAAATCCCTTCTCTCTCCATTTAAGCTATCTCCTAGGTTGACTATGGGGAGTGGTCCATAAATGCAAAACTAAGTTAAAAAATGTGAGGTTCTAGAAGAGGTGTTAAAGTGAAAGTGAATTACTTTTAAGGAATTATGAACAAAATATGATCTAAGAAAATAAAATCATTAACATGATAAAACCAATGCCTTAAGATAAATTGTTCAACATGAATAAAAGATACATTTTCTCAAAACAAAAATAGAATGCTTCCAAGAATGAAAGCAAATCAATTCTGAAATGGAAATGAAAATGTTAGCACAATAATCGATACAAGATATAAAATGCTTTCAAAATATAATCAATGCCTAAATCAAAGAATATAGATATATCTTCCAAAAGGAGAAGCAATTAGTGTTCTACATGCAAAAAGAAAAATGAATATAAAATACTTTCAAAATATAATCAATACCTAAATCAAAACATATAGAGATATCTTGCAAAAGAAGAAGCAATTAGTGTTCTACTTGCAAAAAAAAATGAAGCAATGTTTGTCAACATAAAATATTCAACAATGACAAGTAGAATGGACAATTGCAAGTAAAACAATAAAATGTATTAACATGAGATGCACTTGTACTAGATTTGAATGCAATTAGTCTTAGTTATTTTTAATCTAAAATGCATAATCTAAGTGAAAAGTCCTATTCTTGAGTTCTTACCAAAAGGTAAAATTGGAGCGATTGTAAAAAAGAGGAGGAGAGGGCACAGAGGTGTCACTAACGATAACCCGTCCCCTAAGTCTTATGAGTCAGCGTGTGCCTTCGTTCCTACAAGGGAACAAGACACTTTCATAACTGCAGGGTCACAATGCTTTTACCTTACTTCGTACCAAATGGAAGAACTTTCTTGGAAGTTTTCCTATACTAAAATGCCTAGATGAGAGTGCATATTGTGTTAATTCTCCAATTAAAATATACTTACATGCACATGCTTCATAAATGGAAAATGAGATAGCTTGTAAAACTTTGAAAAATTAGCATGTAAATGAACTCATATGTGCTTACATGAAAAATAAGCAAATGAAGTAGATTGTTTTAAAGCTACGATTTGTTCTAATATAATTGCTTCAAAAGTTACCAATATGTATAATCAAAAATCGAAGCATGTACTTAAAAGAATAATCATAACTTGCCACAATGTTGAATGTTTGCACATAAGATAAAATTTACTCAAATTTTACAAATTAGAGCTTTATGCATGTAAGAGATTTAAAATTTGGAAAAATTGCATGTGAATTGGAATGAGTTAATTATTAATCATGAAATTAAGTGTTAGAAGTTAAGAAAACTAAAAGCAAAAAATCAATCAAACTATAATATTTCCCTCCTCAAATGAAGTAGGGAATGCCATGGGAAAAATCTCACTCTCACAAAACAGAAATTTTATTTTATTAGAAAATGAGGCCCTCTTAGAGAAATGAGGGGCTTGGGAAGAATTTACAATATGCACTTTAAACTTACTCTTTCTTTCCCAAAATTACAAGTGTAAGATTTTTTTCTTTCCCAAAATTACAAGTGTAAGATTTTTAATATTTACTTGTGAGAGGTTACAAAGTAAAGGCCTAATCACTTGAGGTGAATAATGATTACAAATCCTCAAAAAAACGAGGTTTTAGAAGAAGATGTGAAATGATAAGAAAGAGGTACTTGGACTTAAGGTTCCAAACGGAAAAGGGTTCTTTATCTTATGCTTTAGCTCATTTTCTTCAAACTTGAATTGCTTCCAAGAACACCTATATGCATGCAAGCAAAAGAGTTAGCATGCAAAAGAAATAGTGTTGAAATATGTGAGAGGAAATCATATGCATGAAAAGAAAAGAGTTAGAAATCCAATGCAAGTATAAAATACATTTTATATTACAAATTCTCTCACTAAGATCAACTTGAAAGAGTTGATTTAGTGAGTAAGAGTTAGGATTTAAATCCTACAACTTATTCTCAAATGCTAAATAAAATCAATGTGCACAAATGGGAGAATAAAATATATGATTTGTTTAGAGATGGAAAAGAAACAAAGAGCTCATAAAACCCCCGTTTAATGATGTATTATGAGATTATTGACATGAACAACTTGTGAGATCTTTAATATCCTTGGAGGTGACTATTCCCATCGAAGAAGTCATCACACTCCAATAGACTTGACAACCTGTCCTTTGAACACACAAATGCTTGCAAAGCAATTGTTAGTGCAAAAGAGACTTGGAATATAGAGACTAAGTTGAGCTTGTCATTCAACTGAAAATAACAAGCTACAACAAGAGTACAAAATATACCGAGTCCAAAGGAGATTTGAGATATCTGCAAATCTCTCATCCCTAGACAATAGTTCCCTCAGACAAATGCACAAAAACCAAATAAATAGCAATGTAAAATCAAATGAATAACAACATCAAATGAAACAGGGATACCTCATCAACCAAAGAATGCACCATAAGAAAAGCTAGTAACCCCAAATACTTTCGCTTTATTAGTTTAATAACAATTTCGGCATAGTAACAGTAAGCACAAGCTTCAAAAACCATGCTAACAATGAGAGCTAGGTTACATTTATAAGAACCTGGTGAAAATCCCAATGTAGAAGTGATCAAACAAGTGGCATGAGGTGACAATCCCAAAGAGAAATTCGAATTTGATTTCTGGCAAGCAGACAGTGTTTGCTTCTTCCCTCATGAACCAAATTCGAATTTCCTCTTATTTGTTGCCATGTGTGATGAATGGTGGGTGAAATGAGGAGCAAATTGCATAAAATCATCATCAAAGATGTCACAAATCCCTGTTGTGATGACACCACAACAAACCAAACCCAATCTGCCCTATGTAGAAGCTGTCAGAACTGTTGTGCATGTAGATAAAAGTTGTTGTGCATAGATGCTGAAGAAAAGGCTCTGTGTACAAGTGTAATAGGGTAGTTATTTTGTAGATACATATCTGCATAATATTCTCCATGAAATATTAACTCAATCTTTGGTTAATATTAACACAAACTTTGTAACCATACTCTGATTTTTCTTTCAACATGTGCCTATTTCCTTCAATAACCATACATAGAAGAAAAGAGTAAGGTGGGGTTCATTCCCCAGTCACTTACTTTATCATTAGACTTTAACATACCCAAATTGAATTTAATTTAAGCCTTCAACAATTTGTAGCATTTCATGAACTCAACATTGGACCTTTGTTGACTACCCTTGACTTGGCACTTGGCGTTTTAACTTTGACTTGTACCTTATATGGTCGGCCCACATGGTTGTCACCTCACCTTTGATTTTCAAAAAATCTGCCATGTCAAAATTTGACTTATTTTGACTCTGGAAAAATTTCTAAATTTTTCCAATTATTCATTTTTTTTAATAATTTTCTCATTTTTGCCACTGACATTAAAAAATTTGGCTTTTGAGAAACTATAAGTCATTTTTTGACCCTCAAAGTGGGTCCTCAAATAATGTTAAGACTCTGAGGATGAATTTCAAGTAGTCATACACCTGAGACATTTTCAAGTACATCATTACTCTCAAATTAATTAAAAAATCTCGTTTTGCCGGAAATTTTTAATTATTAAAAAATCCTACTTAGACCTAGCCAAATTCCACGAAATTTTTTGTGTGATCTAGTATGATAATATACATAGATTCTAGACACTAAGATGTGTTAGGGGCTCAACTTTCAAACCATCACCCCAGCTTGAGGTAAAACGTGAATGAAAAAACCTAGAAAATTATCCGCCTCTACAAAAGAAGGGATAATTAACCAAATAAATAAAACACTCCAAGGTGTGTGTATTTTTTGTTAATCAAGTTCCAATATCTTAAGACTATTACAAACTCAAAATTCATTATTAATAGTATTACTTATTACAATTCCCCACAGGGTGTGGAATTTGGATACAAGAAAGATGATAAGAAATAGAAGTAGAGTTTAAAAACTTTGTTGACTAATGATATCTGATGGTACAAGTGTTTTTTGGATCATCCTTGAGCATGGAGTCTTCATATAATCATTAGGTGCCACTCTAGTAGTCAACATTTGGCTCCATATGGGGATGCATGCTAGATGTGAAATGATAGGGGAGATTTGCAGCTATCTCAAATCTCCTTTGGGCTTGGTATATTTTGTGCTCTTGTTGTAACTTGTTATTTTCGATTGAATGACAAGCTCAACTTGGCCTCTATATTCCAAGTCTCTTTTGCATTTACAATTGATTTGCAGGCATTTGTGTGTTCAAATCTCTTGTGCACTAACAATTGGTTTGCAGGCATTTCACATCTATCATTGCACACTATCATTTCACAATCTAGCATGCATCCCCATATGGAGTCAAATATTGACCACTGGAGTGGAACTTGATGATTATATGAAGACTCCATGCCCAAGGATGATCCAAATGACACTTGTACCATCAGATATCATTAGCCAATAAAGTTTTTAAACTCTACTTCTATTTCTCATCATCTTTCTTGTTCCCAGATTCCAAACCCTGCGGGAAATTGTAATATTTTGAGTTTGTAACAGGCCTAGGATAGACTTGATCAGCAAACGAGTACACCTTGGAAATTTTTTATTTATCTAGTTAATTTATCCCTTCTGTTTTAAAGACTGATAATTTTCTAAGTTTTTTCACTCACTTTTTACCCCAAAGCCAGGGTGATGGTTTGAAGGTTGAGCCCCTAACATATCTTAGTGTCTAGAGTCAATGTATATTACCATATTAAATTACACACAAAAAATACGTAGAATTTGGCTAGGTCTAAGTAAGATTTTTTAATAATTAAAAATTTCACGCAAAACGAGATTTTTAAATTAATTTCTACGTAGTTATATAAATAAGTGGTCTTCAGAGATGTCTAGGGTGTATAACTACTCGAAATTTATCCTCAGATGCCCAGCATTATTTTAAGACCCACTTTGAAAGTCAAAAAATGACTTATAGTCCCTTAAAAGCCAATTTTTCTAATGTCAATGGCAAAAATGAGGAAAAAATTCAAAAAAATAAATAATTGGAAAAATTTTAAAAATTTTCCAAAGTCAAAATAAATCAAATTTTGACATGGCAAATTCAATAAAAATCGAAGGTGATGTGGCAACAATGTGGGCCCACCACATAAGGTACAAGTCAAAGTCAAAATGCCAAGTGCCAAGTCAAGGGTAGTCAACAAAAGTCAAACGTTGAATTCATGAAATGCTACGAATTGTTGAAGACTTAAATTAAATTCAATTTGGATATATTAAAGTCTAATGATAAAGTAAGTGAGTAGAGAAAAGACCCCACCTCACTCTCATCTTCTACGCATAGTTATTAAAGGAAATAGGCACATGCTAAAAGAAAAATCCACGCTACAGCAAGAGGAGATCAGCATATGGTTACAAAGATTGGGTTAATATTTCATGGAAAATATTATGGAGATATGTATCAAAAAATAACTACCATATTACACTTGTATGCGAACCCTTTTCCTCAGCATACAACAGCTCTCATCTACATGCACAGTAGTTCTGGCAGCTTCTACACAGCGCAGATTAGGTTTGGTTTGTTGTGGTGTCATCACAGCAATGATTTGTGACATATTTGATGAGGATTTCATGCAATTTGTTCCTCATTTCACCCACCATTCATCACAGATGGCAGCAACTAAGAGGAAATTCGAATTTGGCACATGAGGAAAGAAGAAAACACTGTCCACTTGCCAAAAATCAATTTTTACACTTGGCATTCAAGCTTCATTCAACAAATTCGAAATTTTCTTTAGGATTGTCACCTCATGCCACTTGTTTGATCACTTGTTTGATGTATTATGAGATTATTGACATGAACAACTTGTGAAATCTTTAATATCCTTGGAGGTGACTATTCTCATCAAAGAAGTCATCACACTCCAATAGACTTGACAACCTATCCTTTGAACACACAAATGCTTGCAAAGCAATTGTTAGTGCAAAAGAGACTTGGAATATAGAGACTAAGTTGAGCTTGTCATTCAACTGAAAATAACAAGCTACAACAAGAGCACAAAATATACTAAGTCCAAAGGAGATTTGAGATATCTGCAAATCTCCCATCCCTAGACAATAGTTCCCTTAGGCAAATGCACAAAAAACCAAATAAATAGCAATGTAAAATCAAATGAATAACAACATCAAATGAAACAGGGATACCACATCAACCAAAGAATGCACCATAAGAGAAGCTAGTAACCCCAAATACTTTCACTTTATTAGTTTAATAACAATTTCGGCATAATAACAATAAGCACAAGCTTCAAAAACCATGCTAACAATGAGAGCTAGGTTACATTTATAAGAACCTGGGTGAAAATCCCAATGTAGAAGTGATCAAACAAGTGGCATGAGGTGACAATCCCAAAGAGAAATTCGAATTTGTTGAATGGAGCTCCAATGCCAAGTGTAAAAATTGATTTCTGGCAAGCAGACAGTGTTTTCTTCTTCACTCGTGTGCCAAATTCGAATTTCCTCTTAGTTGTTGCCATGTGTGTTGAATGGTTGGTGAAATGAGGAGCAAATTGCATGAAATCCTCATCAAAGATGTCACAAATCCCTGTCGTGATAACACCACAACAAACCAAACCCAATCTACCCTACGTAGAAACTGTCAGAACTGTTGTGCGTGTAGATAAAAGTTGTTGTGCATAGATGCTGAAGAAAAGGGTCTGTGTACAAGTGTAATATGGTAGTTATTTTGTGGATACATATCTGCATAATATTCTCCATGAAATATTAACTCAATCTTTGGTTAATATTAACACAATCTTTGTAACCATACTCTGATTTTTCTTTCAACATGTGCCTATTTCCTTCAATAACCATACATAGAAGAGGAGTAAGGTAGGGTTCATTCTCAGTCACTTACTTTATCATTAGACTTTAACATACCCAAATTGAATTTAATTTAAACCTTCAACAATTTGTTGCATTTCATGAACTCAACATTGGACCTTTGTTGACTACCCTTGACTTGGCACTTGGCGTTTTAACTTTGACTTGTACCTTATGTGGTCGGCCTTGGAGTTACTAGCTTCTCTTATGGTGCATTCTTTGGTTGATGAAGTATACCTATTTCATTTGATGTTATTCATTTGATTTTACATTGTTATCTAGTTGGTTTTTGTGCATTTGCCTAAGGGCACTATTGTCTAGGGAGGGGAGATTCGCAGCGATCTCAAATCTCCTTTGGGCTTGGTATATTTTGTTCTCTTTTTGTAGCTTGTTATTTTCGGTTGAATGACAAGCTCAACTTGGCCTCTATATGCCAAGTCTCTTTTGCACTAACAATTGGTTTGTAGACATTTGTGTGTTCAAAGGATAGGTTGCCAAGTCTGTTGGAGTGTGACGACTTCTTCGGTGGGAATAGTCACCTCTAAGGATATCAAAGATCCCACAAGTTGTTCAAGTCAATAATCTCATCAGACATCAAGAGATTTATTTAAAATGGGGTTTCATGAGCCATTTGCTACTTTTCCATCTCTAAAAAAATCATATATTTTATTCTCTCATTTATGCACATATTTATTTTATCTAGCATTTGAGACTAAGTTGTTGGATTTAAATCCTAACTCTCACTCACTAAATCAGCTCTTCCAAGCTGATTTTAGTGAGGGAATTTGTAATATAAAACGTATTTTATACTTGCATTGAGTTTTTATCTCTTTCCTTCTCATGTATGTGATTTCCTCTTACATATTTCACCACTATTTATTTTGCATGCTAACTCGAGAATTTGTAATATAAAGTGTATTTTATATTTACATTGGGTTTTTAGCTCTTTCCTTCTCATGCATGTGATTTCCTCTTACATATTTCGCCATTATTTCTTCTGCATGTTAACTCTTTTGTTTGCTTGCCTATAAATGTTCTCATGCATGTGATTTCCTCTTACATATTTCGCCACTATTTCTTTTGCATGCTAACTCTTTTGCTTGCTTGCCTATAGGTGTTCTTGGAGGCAATTCAAGTTTGAAGAAAAGGAGCTGAAGCATAAGCTAAAAAACCATTTTCCATTTGGAACCTCAACTCCAAGTACCTCCTTATTACTTCACCTCTTCTTCTAAAGCCTCATTCTTTTGAGGAATTGTAATAATTATTCACCTCAGGGGTTTAGACATTTACTTTGTAACATCTCACAAATAAATCTTTAAAATCTTACACTTGTAACTTTGAGAAAAAACAAGTTTAAAGTGCATAATGGAAGTTCTTCTCAAGCCCCTCATTTCTATAAGAGGGCCTCATTCTAATAAAATAAGATTTATATTTTGAAGGAGCTTGGGATTTTTTCCCATAGCATCCCACTTCCTCATTTTGGGAGGGAGTTTCTTATGGTTTGATGGACTCATTTTGCTTCTAGTTTTTCAAAGCTTTCTAGTACTTAATTTCATTTTGTGCATGCTTAAAAATAACACATTTCACTCCACATGCAATTTTTTCTAAATCTTGTATTTAAATTCTCACATGCATAACCTTCAAACTTGTAAACTTGAGCAAATCTATTTCATGTGTAAACACTTCATACTTTGGCAAGTTTTAATTGTTTCATAATTTCTTCAAGTACATGTTTCACTACTTGGTAAATTTATTTTATATGTCATGTTTCACTACTTTGGTAAATTTATTTTATATGTCATGGAAACCATTGGAGCATTATCATTTATTGAAAACTATTGGAAATTGTAATTCTTCAAATTGATAATAAGTGCTTTCATTTCATGCTCAAGTCTAATTCCATATTGACATTTTGATTTAACATTTAGCATCTCCTATTTTACTTTCTGTTTTTAAGTAAATTTTCTAATTGTTGAGTTTTGGCAAGATATGTTTTGAATCTTGATTCATGAATTGATTTTATATCTTACAAATATCTTGTGCTAACATCTTTTGTTTGCATTTCAGGGTTATTTTTCTTTCATTATTGGAAGCATTCCATTTTTACTTTGAGAAAATGTATATTTTATTTTGTTGAGCAAATTCTTTATAAGGCACGAGTTTTATGGTTTCCTCATGTTAATGATTTTCATTGTTATTGCTCATATCATATTTTGCTCATAGATCATTAACAGTGATGCATTTTCACTATAACACTCTCCTAGAACCTCATATCACTTTTAACTTAACTTTTCATTAGGAACCACCCCTTTTAACTAACCTAGGAGATAGCTTATAGATGGAGAGAGTTGGGAACAGTGTGACAACCCCTTCTCTGAGTTGCCTGCAACCAACCACACCTTGTGGGGTTGAAGGCTTTTCTCACTAACCTATATGTAGGTGTAGTCAGAAGGAGTAACAGCGCCGACACAACATCTCGTGAGGGGATCAGAGCAACAATTGAAGTTGACTAGATCTACATGAAACGAAGTTTTGAAAATTTGAACAAGAAGTTGAATATTGCAGCAATAATCACATATTTCTCTATAGACTAAAAGAAAAATTACACTTGCTACAAATCACGTAAACACTAGCTCTACAACTCTGAACACTTGCACCTAATCAATAACCCATATCCCCTTTGTGTTGCCTAATAAAAGTTACCATGTTACTAAACAACAACATGAGGAATTTGTCAAGGATGTGTCAATACCCCTAAATATGAACATAAATGTTGTAGAAACAAGGGACAAGTTTAGTAAAGGATTGCAATATACAAGGAGGATTAAGCTTCCTGAGAACTCTCTACCAAGCAATATTGATGCTCCAACAAAAGGATGAACGTGAGCCTCCTTACCTAAGGATGTTGACCCTAATCCCATACCAACCCAAAAGATGATGATGTTGCTTTAAATGTGAATTAGGTAATGTTCTTGCTAAAGTAACTGCTTATGTAATTCTCAAAGAGATCGAGTGAAGAAATTCTTTAACTTTGATAAGGAACTTCAGGTCCCTCCTGTTATACTACACAATATGCACTATGATCAAAAGAATGGAGAGCATACACCTTTTTTCCTCATATTAGTTGTGAACAATTTACTTGTCATAATTGTACGCTTGATTATGGTGCTTCCGCTACTGTGATGCCTATAATCAAGAGAATGGAAAGCATGCAGCGTTTTTCCTCACATTAGTTGTGAACAATTTACTTTTCATAATTTTATGCTTCATTATGGTGCTTCCACTAATGTGATGCCTTTAAATATCATGAACCAATAGAATCACAAATTAGAAGGCCTTATAGAAATGTGTGGTTTTGACTCAAAATCCATCAAAGATCATTGTTTCATCAAGAATTTAAAGGTCTATCTTGTTATTTTCATTGACATATCTATGCTAATGGATGTTGTTATAGATGTTCCCGATGTTTGAGGTATGCTCTTATGTAAAAAGCAATGTAGCACGACTCTTATAAGACCCGTGATTACCCGCAGGTCTTGACGGGTTCTATAGCGAGACGGGTCACTCGCATAGGACCCGCAATCTCTACCCATACTCATCCAAACCCGCATAGAACCCATCTACTGGTATTGAACCCATGAAGACCCACACATAACCTGCATAAGACCCGCGGACCCACTCAAAATTCATATATTTTTTTAATTTTTTTTGTTTTGGAGATTATATTTTTTATTTATTTTTTTATTTTTTTCTGTATTTTGTCAAGTTTTATATGAGTCTTATACGGGTCGTTCCTGAGTCTTATACAAATCATTGAGTCAATAGCTAGATCAGTGTTATAAGAGTACAAGTCGTGCAACATTGCTAAAAAGTGATTTGCCAACTTAGGAGGGAATTTGCAAGTGGATGTCATATGCCACTATCCCTACCTATCCCTACCTTTGATGGAAAATCATTTATCCTATATAGAGAATTTGTTGTGAAATACAATGTAGAATACTTTATAGAACCTGTAAATCAGGTATCTAGTATTGATAGAGAATTATGGAATCATCATGCATCCACAAATTCAATAATAATTCGATCATACCAATAGAATATTACTCCCCAAACTTATCTATCTCCATTTCCGCTACTGAATAAAAGATTGATAAGGCTACTTGTTACCCACTGAAGTGGGTAACCCCTAGGAGAAAATTTACTCCTATTTGATTAGCATGCTAACCAGCAGCCCTATGATTATCTACAGATAGCTACACCTAATAGCTCTCCACATATGCTCCTGTCAGTGCTTTCTTCCATCTAGCACACTACTTGAAGGAAAGTGGAACATCTACTATAAGGTACGCTAACCATTTCTGTAATCATGTGCTTTCATTTAATGTTAAGGGCATTCTCGTATGAATCACAAGTTGAATTGGATGATTAACCACCCTTTATCGTATCCTTATTTCCACACCCCACCTAGGTGGTTATCCCTTGCCCCTATAGTCCATTGTGACCTTCCTTGAGGCATTTTCATTCGATCCACTATCCAAAAGGGGCACAAATATGTTGATTTGTGGTAGCATTAGATGTGCTCTAGCCATGAAAATTAGTGGAGAGGCTAAAGCACATGAGATCTCCAAGACCTAGAAATGGTTTGGGGAAATTCCACCGGGTTAGAGAGATATTAAAAAAATTAATATTTTTAATGGAGTTCCTAAGTCTAAACTTAGGAAAATTAAAATATTAATGAGTTTTATATTAGGTAAGAATGTTCTAAATAACATGGATCAATCCAAATGTAATCTTAGCCATTGATTAGAGATTTAATCTCGGTTGTTGAAGACAACGTATAAGAGGCTTGAGGGTCAGTTGGAGAGACACCGGAGTGATCAGTCAGTTCGATTTTCTAGAGCGGGGTTTGCTAAGAGAAATCAAACCAGTGATCAGTATTGCATCGAGGGGCAGTGAGTGCAAGGCAGAGAGGCATAGATCGTGCCAGAAGACCAGCGCAAAGGCAGAAAGGCAAACGCAGAGCCAGCAGGAGCCACGCAGAGGCCAGTATGACTACGCAGAGGGCCAGAGGAACTACGTTGGTGACGCAAAGGCTACAGAAGTGACGCAGAGGGCCAAAGACGCTGCGCAAAGCCCCAGAGGACTGACACAAAGGTTTCAGGCTGATGTAGAGGCCAGGAGGGCTGACGCAGTGCCTCAGAGAGGTGCTGGAGAGAGTTTCGTGGAGCAGCCTTCTGGAATATCCACTTCCGAAGAGAGGTATTACTGCCCGATTTTTTATCTCTATCGGGTGAGCCAGTTTGGCACCCAGTGTACTCAAGAAAATATCCTTAATAACAAAACCCTCAGAATTGTTGCATGTTCTCCCAACTTGGGTTTTTCTAAGGACGATTGTCCAAAAATAACGGTGTCCCTTATGTGTTTGTCTATTTCTTTCAGCTGTTGACCTATAGATGGTTGAGATTGTATTGTGTTTATTTCAGTATTTATATGGTTAAATAACTTGTTAGTAATTAAACAAGTAGGAAAGATAAACCAGAGAATATACAAAAATTTCTAATGGGTAATACTTAGAAATTTCAACATGGTATCGGAGCATTGCAAATCACAGGAGAGCTGAAGGCACCAGCTGAATCAGAGAATTTGCAGCAGAAACAACTCTCTGGAGGGACAGAAATTGTTCCTAAGTAGAAAGCAGCATAGAAGGGCTGACGTAGAGGGCCTGTGTCATTAGTTCAAGCCAGAGAGAGGCCAGCGCATAGGCAGAGGAAGGCAGAAAAGGCTCACGAGGAGCCATGTCATCCTACTCAGCCAGGTAGGAGTGACACAGTTGGACAGGGGAGGAAATAAGCTTTGCCGAGATTGGAGTGACGCTGGTGGGGTGTTGTTGCTATCGAAGCATTGGTTCTGTAGCTAGAGGGACAGAACCAAGGTAGAGGGAATCGCTGCCTTGGTGGATTTCTGGCCAAGAAATCCAAATTTGTGTTGCAGTTGCAAAGAGGATCAGAGAGGACCGGTTCGACAGTTGGCAAGAGGATTTCTAGGAGGGAAATCGAGACTCAGAGGGAGTCTAGGAGAGAACTTCCAAGAGGGAAGTAGAGACTCAAAGGGAGTCCAGAAGAGGAGCGGAGATGGCAATGAACGAGCTGAGGGATCAAGACAGGTTGGACAGGGCCTCCAACTTTGTCATCTGGAAGGCCGGGATCCTGTCTGTTCTAGATAGACATCGCATCAAGGGCTTCGCCTTAAGAACCGTGGCTATTCTAGTCGACCCAGCTGATAATGAAAGTTATGAGGATGCAATGACAAAGGAAAACTGCAAAATCCTTGATGGGGTCAAGGATCATGTAGTACAGCATATTGCCAAGAAGAACACAACAAAGGAGATGTGGGATACATTGACGACATTGTATCAGAACACTTTCGTGCAGAGGAAGATGTTTTTGGAGAATTAGCTGCGGTCGTATCAGATGCAAAAGGGGGAGAAGATAGATATATACCTTAGCAGGTTGCAAGATATTCAGGACCAAATTACTTCCATAAGGGCCACGCTGGATCAAGAGTTCATGGTGAGGACTGCCCTGAACGCAATCTCCGAGGATTGGGAGACATTTGTCCAAAGTATTTTGAGCATAGCTACTCTTCCAGGATGGGAAAAGATGTGGGTAGCTCTTCACCAAAAAGAGATCAAACGGCTGACCAAAGCAGGAAGTAGTAGCAAAGGAGGTCGAATCAAGAAAGAGAAGGAGGATGCGGCTCTCGCATCTACGGGACAACAGGGGAAGAGGAAGAAGAAGGACATCTCCAAGGTGAAATGCTTCCATTGTGGGGAGCTGGGTCATTATGCACTCGCATGTCCCAGGAAGAATAATAAGGGAGAGGCTTTTGACTCCAAGGCAGCTCCGGCTAAGGTGGAGAAATAAGTCGAGACAAATGATGACTATGCCATGAGTGCTTATGCACCTCTATAGAAGAGGTGGGGAGACATCGAGCTGTAGTCAGAAGAAATACAGAAGATGAGGGTCAGGATCCTTGAGGTGCCCAAACTCTTGGACCATATCTAGCTACGGGAGCCTCAAATGATAGTAGCAGGATGACGGATGTCGAGAAGAAGCAAGATGCAACGGAGCGACAAGGAAGTGCTAGAGTGCAGAGCTTTGTAGCAGCGCAGTTGGGGTTGCAACAGTGAGAGAGGCACATAGGTGTTTGCAGCAGTGCGAGAGGCACAATGAAGGTTGCAGCAGTGCGAGAGGCACAATGGAGGTTGCAACAGCGCAAAGGCAGCAGAGGAAGCACAGGATAGCAGCGGAGGTAGCTTCAGCATCAAGAGGCTTCCAAACTAACAAGGATGTCAGGATTTCGGAAGATTAGTTACATACATCTCGGTAACTGAGTTGTAATGCAGTTGTTAACAATGGCAATGCTATGGGAAGCACGGGCAACATGTTGAGAGGGAGCTGCAGTATAGATGTAGCAGTGGCAGAGCCATGGGTAGCAATACAAGAAGAGCAGTGCAGTGGATCAGTGGATGTTGGGCAACAGGCCAAGCATCAGCACAGGTACCGTGTAGAAGGATCAGTGTGATGTTCAATGGTGGAGCATTACTAGAGCACATTCATTGCTAAGAAGGAATGTTGATTTGTAGTAGCATCATGTTAAAATTGGCAACTAGGGCCAAACTCCATGTGGGTCATCTTATTTATGGCAGCTGATATTTTTCTTGGATTCCTCTCATTGAGAGCTATAGGATTGATCTAAAGATCATTCGATTCCATGGAATTATGAATTTATTTGTGTTATAAGACAATTCGACAAGGTCAGCCAACAACCAAACTGCCCTCACTTGTGCTCAACATTTTAGTAATAAATAGAGGTGGCCTTCAAGTCATTTTCATATTCACACTCTTTTGATCTCTCTCTTCATTCTGTTTTGGGTTTTGATGAAGGAGAGATCTAGAGGGAGTGCCCTAGGCTCTACGTTGCCCTAATGAAGAAACCCTAACGCAATCAATGAAAAAGCCTTAACACAATCATGGAAGAGACTTCTATAGCGCAGCAAGGAGAAGTTCTAACTGCCCTAAACACAGGTCTAGAAGAGACCCTAAGCAGTTGTCCTTAAAATCCCTAAACATTGTCCTAGGAAAAGACATCTAACCACAGAGGAAGGAGGGTCATGTTGTGCCCTAGCCGCAGAGAATAGAAGGGCTAATGCAGCACCATAGACGCAGATGAATGATGTATAAAGGAGGCCTCAACGTGCCCTAACCGCAGCCAAGGATGAGGCCTAATTATACGTGGAAGATAGGCCCTAAAAGCTGTGTATGAGGCTACATCCGTAGTTCAGGTTGTGCCCTAGTCACTATCCAGGTGTGCCTTAACTGCAGGCCTTATGCCGCAGCAATAAGGACTGTTTTAGGATCATTTGGAAGAGTGTTGGGTTGTCGCAGTCAAGAGGAGACTTGATATAGCAAGCCACAGCAAACAGAGCAAGGCCAAAGTTGTTGATGAGGGATAGACGGCCCAAAAAATGCAGTATAGGGTCTTCTCCTCTCTTAGAAGGGAAGCCGCAGTAAAGGAGGGCACTTCTGGGCAGATTGAAGGGTTATTGGAAGTACCCTAACCAGTCCAAGATTGCTACAATCAAGGACCCTAGAACTATGAGTTAAAGGAAGTGTTAAGGGCTACCATATGCCCAGAACAGCAGTGTTTTGGGCATGACTGTTAGGTATTGTTGTTACAGCAGTAAAACTAGGACAGCTAGGCAATGGTACATACATATTTAGAGCAGCGTAAGTATGTTGGGACAAGAACAATGTAGGGTTGCTGGGATAACAAGCCGTGATGGGACAACAGTACTAATAGCAATGATATTGTGCCACAATGTTCAATGGGACAATGCAATGATGAGGCAGTGGCACAATGGGACAGCAATGACATTGTGCAACAGTGGCACAATGGGACAGCAAGCATGGACAACATGGTGCATTATGGCAAGCATGGATAGCATGGAAAGCATGGACAACATGGATAGTTGTGGCAAGCACATGAGACATGTTGTATGACAACATGGTTCAACAATGGCACATGGGACCGCAGTGCAGCATGGCACAGCACGATGAGGCGCAACATGATGACGAGATGTAGCTCAATGATAGGTGAAGGTGTCACCTTGGAGGATCAGTTGAAGCAGCATGTCTTCAACTGATCTCATGTATCATCTTCTTAGAAATGATCTATGCTCTTATCTAGATAAGTCAAAGTGTTGACTTCTGTTGTTAATGCGCTATCTCTCTCTCTCTTTGTTGAACTATTGAAGAACATATAAGAAGAATTGATCAAGGGTTTCCCCACATTGGGGTTTGTCCCTAACTAACGTCACATCTTGTGTCCTCTTGTCTTGGCTTGTCTTCAGTGATTTATGTTTATGTTCTATCTGCAGATTACTTTAATGCTGATGTGATTGATAATCTGGAAAAGATATTGAGCTAACTGTGAAAATTGAAATAAATTGCTCTAAGCATAGAACATGCATAAAATTAACACATCAGATGTGCTCTAGCCATGAAAATTGGTGAAGACGCTAAAGCGCATGAGATCTCCAAGACCCAGAAATGGTTTGCGGAAATTCCACTTGGTTAGAGAGATATTAAAATAATTAATATTTTTAAGGGAGTTCCCAAGTCTTAACTTAAGAAAATTAACATTCTAATGGGTATTAATATAAAACTAGGTAAGAATGTTCTAAATGACATGAATCAAGCCAAATCTAATCTTAGCCGTTAATTAGAGATTTAATCTCGGTCGTTGAAGACTCAACAGAAAAAGTATAAGAGGAGGCTTGAGGGTCAGTTGGAGAGACACCAGAGTGATCAGTCAGTTCGATTTTCTAGAGGGGGGTTTGCTAAGAGAAATTGAACCAGTGATCAATATTGCAGCGAGGGGTAGTGAGTGCAAGGCAGAAAGGCAAACACAGAGCCAGCAGGAGCCACATAGAGGCTAGTAGTGACTGCGAGAGGGCCAGAGTGCCTGCGTGAGTGACGCAGAGGCTGCAGAAGTGACGCAAAGGGCCAGAGAGGCTGCACAGAGCCTCAGAAGGATGACGCAGAGGGTTTCAGGTTGATGCAGAGGCCAAGAGGGCTGACGCAGTGCCTCAAAGAGGTGTTGGAGAGAGTTTTGTGGAGCAGACTTTTAAAATATCTGCTTTTGAAGAGAGGTATTATTGCCCGATTTTTTATCTCTATCGGATGAGCCAATTTGGAACCCAGTGTACTCAAGAAAAGATGTTTAATAATAAAAACCTCAGAACTACATAACCGTGTTGGAAATAATACTAAGAGGGGGCGTGAATCAATATTAGACAAGTCAATAATTTTTTACTTTTCATACTCAAATTTATATACGCTACTTCCATGTGGGTAACCCGCGTGTACACGCAATTGTGTTTAAGGAAACAAGCGTGTATCCAGCAAACTAATGATTCAGTTAATTCATCATATGTTGTCCATCAGTACTTTATTAAACATTAAACAGTAACCATATGCAATTAATAACAGAGTGAACCATCACACATAAGCAACACACATGAACACCAAGATTTAAGGTGGAAACCAAATGTGGGTGAAAACCACCTGTTGATGTCGTCTCTGTCTTCTTTTAATAATAAGAAAATATGTTTACAACATTGTACTGGTGCAAACTCATACCAGTATGCAGGCTTCAACTTGCAGAAGGTTACAACCTTCTCTCGTTCTCCAGCTTCTACGAGTACGTAAGCGCCGACCTACAGAAGGCTACAACCTTCTTTCTTCCTCCAGGGAGCACATTTCATAAATTTTGAGACTGGATACTCTCGGTACACAACACCATAATTTAAAGGCCATGTTTCATCCAATTTTCGTATTGGACCCATCAACAACATTGAAACTCAAAATCAATCACCACTATAATACAACTATTAAATACATCTGCATGAACCAATCACTGAAACTCAACTATCACACCTGAATCAATCAATCACTTTGACAACCCATCATCACTGAACTAAATCCCAATCAATCAATCTAATCATTCAGAATATTGTCACCAGAATACAGCCATCAAAACCCAAAGTAGAACCCAAAACTCTGCAACGGCAAACAAAAGCAACTGAAACATTCTTTATAAGGTATACGCTACTTCCCTGTGTCGAACCTGCGTGTGTACGCGCTTTTATCAAAGCCAACCAACATATACATATGTAAATATTAATTCATAATTTTGCAGTTATTCCAGACTTCAGTTATACCCAGATCATGACATTTACAGAATAATAAATGTGTCAGTATTCAGATCTAGATTATACATGATCAAAACTACATAATGATAATTCACTTCAAGCCTTAAGATCCCGATCCATCATTAGATCCTATTCCTCATGAACCGCTAAGATTCATCCTTGGTTCAGATCAAACATAGCACGATAAACCCATAACCTGCATATTGGATGTCACACTTCATCAGATATTCAATGCTTGCGTGTGCACTTGGCCTAATGATCTTCTCCTCCTTTTATAGTTTTAGGCATTTCTCAATACCATGGACCAAAACCACTTAGGACCAATACCATGGATCAAAAAACTATGGACCAAATACCTCGGACCAAAACTTAGTTTTCCGAGATATACGCACTTTTCCTTCTATGAAAATGCGTGTATACGTTATACGCTCCTTTTGTTCTGTTAACCTGCGTGTATACGCAGCTTGGTCAAGGTGAACCTGCGTATACCTCTCTTTCTTCATTCTTTGTAGTCTGAACTGTAATTCTTTGATGTTGTCATGATGTACTGTGATCTTTCATCTAAGTGAGTTGCCTTCTGAACTGATTCCTTGAAACTGCCTGCATTTCATCACATCTGTAAACACTACTGTCATGCATTCTGTCACATCTGATATCTCTTCTGTAGATTCATCTAGTTACCATATACAAGTGAGTTTTTCTACTACAAGTGGGTTGCCATCAAGTACAACACATGCATCATAATGCCAACACACCGGTTTTCCCAAGTTGGGTTTTTCTGGAGACGATTGTCCAAAAATAACGGTGTCCCTTGTGTGTTTGTCTATTTCTTTCAGTTGTTGATCTGTAGATGGTTGAGATTGTATTGTGTTTATTTCAGTATTTATATGGTTAAATAACTTTTTAGTAATTAAACAAGTAGATGAAATAAACCAGAGAATACAAAAAAATTTCTAACAGGTAACAGTTAGAAATTTCAACGAAATAGGAGTCACTGATTGACATAGCACGCAAAAGGTAAGCCATACTTATCACTTTCCATCTATCCCTTTTACCCACCTCCATTCTTTGGGTTGATTGTCATTTGTCACTATTGTTGTTTACCCCTTATCCTCATCTTTCAGTAAGGGCTAGGAAACTTTGACCTTAAGAGGTTGATGCAGGGAAAATAAAGATAAAAGAATTTACCACCACAAATAAATGAAGATGTAAAATGCAAAAAGATGGCTAGGATAGTTAATACTATATAGTGCATGAACAAAAGCCTAGCATGAGCTCTACCTCCACAATAGTCCCCACTCAGTTCCTAATATATCATGCTCCATCTAAATAAAAGGAACTTATGAATATCCCCGACCCGATGAGAAATAAACTGCTACATCTTTAAGGGGTATCAGAATGCATCAAGCAAGCTAGTTACCCAAGTTATGCAAGAAAGAAAAAGAAAATCATTGAAAGAAAGAAAAAGAAAATCTTTGAAGTAAAAGGCACACTAGAGGGGTGGTAAAAATGAGCAGAGGAAAGGGGTATCTTAGGGCCCATAATTGCTCCCTCCACATCATTACACTCAAGATGTTGGACCTCATTCAGTTGCTACCAAGATAATGAAATCTTCCTTAAAGTCAATCCCCTTCCATGATCACCTTTATCACGTGCACTTTTGGATTGACATGTCAACCTAGGGACTGTACTTCCCCTTAGGGTTGGAAGCACCTAATGGGGCCTTTGCATTGCCATCACAAAGATAAGTTTGGTAACTTGTTTAGAAATCATCAGCTAGAAAGACATTTGAAGACAAGGCTTGTTTGAAGTGCTTTTGTGCCTCTAGCATTAGATATGGTCCACTATGACACTTTTATGATTTCTTTACCTAATGATGTTGATCTCACTTGATCATGAGGGTATGTCTAAGATGTTTATTCCCAAGTGCATTCGATATCCCTTGAGGGATGGTTTGACACTTCTCCAGACCCTTGAAGAAGAGCATGAGAGCACTTATGATCGTGCAATGTCAACATTGCCCCACAGAGATGAGCATGGCCATTGAGGAAGCCTCAAACTAATGTTTGACACCTTCAACACCTCCAAGATATAAAACATTTCGCGCATAAGCTATGATGGTGCTAAAAGTGATGATGTAACCTAGAGGACCCAGGATGCCCCCAAGCTAGCCTTACACCTCCTTGTTGCCTAGCTCAAGGGCCATAATGATGATGATGATGACTTGAGATTATTTTGGAGGGTTGGTACACTCCTTAATGACAATGACATGCCCTAGGGTTGCAACGTCACCATCGCCTTCCCTAGACTAATGGCATGGGGCTTAATGATGATGTCATGCCCCAAGGTCACCCTTGCATGCCTTAGAGTGATGACATGGGGCTTCTTGATGATAATGTATGATGAGGATTTGTGGCCTTGAGATGCACCCTTTAATATTAATCAGATGACTTGGAGTGAGGAGCACTCTTGGACCCTTTTTGGCACAATACTTGATGGAGATGCTCAATTTATGAGGTTGATATCAATCTTGGAGAGATTTTCCCACACATGTGGAGAAAAGGTAGGCATTTTGTTATGTTTTATCATTATGAGAACTATCTTATAGGCCAGCTTGTGACCTATTAACCTTGTGAACACTTAAAGTCATATTTTTAAGCAATTTTACTTGTACATTAACCCAATTTGACTTGGTTACCCTCTTATAAATAGAGGAGAGTCGAATTGAGTGAAACATTGTCACACACACTCAAATATTTCCCTCCCCCTCTATCCAAGGTCCTCTTCCTTTTGCCTCTTCCACTTGACTCCATGTGCCCAATTGATCAAAGTCCTTGTGTGTCAATCAAATTAAATTTTCCATTTTTTTCATTTTATGGTAACCTAGTGTTAGGGTTTGGCAAAATCTGCATTTTATAGATTAATTTCACCTATATGTCATCACTTTAAAATTTAGCATTGCATCTATTAAACTTAAAAATGCAAAATCTATTGTTCCATGCATTTTTCACCCCTAATTTTAGGGATGACGTCTAGGATTTGTTTGCTGTTTTGTGCATTTTCAGCCATTAGATTCCTTTGCATTAACCTTCATCTTGCTTACCCCTCAATAGTCTTCGACCTTTTGTTGATGGCCTCACTAATAGGCTATTTCAAATTCCTTATTACAAGTTTTGCATGCTCCAAAAGCTGTATTATCCTAAAACCTAATTTATCGCTGCAATCCATAAATCAATGGTTGCTAGTGGGAAAAATTACTTGAAAATCTACAGAAATTACCTTGGCCTCCTAAGCTTGGCCATAGATTCCTTTGATCCATCTCGCTCTCTCACCTCAAGCCTTTATCAAAGACCTTTTGATCCATCTCTCTCTCTCTCTCACACCCTGGGCCTTTATTAAAGACCTTTCTAGGGTGTTTAAATTAAGAAGCTTCTTAGAGAGCCATCTAGCTTGGGATTCCTTAGTCATCTAACCTCTAAGTCTTGTTGTGGAAGCCTCCCTATACTATTGAGAGATGTGGGATGGTGGATCGCTGTTAAAATTGGCAACTAGGGCCAAACTCCATGTGGGTCATCTTATTAATGGCAGCTGATATTTTTCTTGGATCCCTCTCATAGAGAGGTGTAGGATTGATCTAAAGATCATCTGATTTCGATAAGTATTCATGGATATATGAATTTATTAGTGTTATGGAACAATTTGTCAAGGTCGGCCAACAACCAAATAAACCCCACTTGTGCTCAACATTTTAGTATAAATAGAGGTGGCCTTCAAAGTCATTTAAACACACTTGGGATCTCTTCCTCTCTACTTGTCTTTGGGCTTTAGTAGGAGGAGTGATCCTAAGGGATAACACTTCCCTTATCTAGAGGGAGTGCCCTAGGCCCTAACGTAGCCCTATGGAGAGGCCCTAACATATCCCTATGGAGAAGCCCTACGCTCCCTAACGCCATCCTATGGAGAGGCCCTAACACAGACTTATGGAGAGGCCCTACGTTGTCGTATGGAGACGCCCTACGCTGCCCTATGGAGAAGCCTATATGTTGTCCTAAGGGTGGTATGGATATACCCTAGCCGCAGCAAGCCTAGAAGAGAACAACGTGGAGTTAGGAGGCTATTCCAGGAGGTTGAGGAGTTGTTGAAGAGGGCCACAGCTAACGGACAACTTGTTGTAGCAAGCCACAATTGTGGAGCGCTATTCTGTCCACATTTTGAAGGTTGTTAGGACTGTTGTTAGAATGCCCTAACCAGTCCATCAATGCAGCAAACAGAGAAGCCCCAAAACAGTGATTATGATACATTGAAGCAGCATGATGATGATATATTGTAGCAGCATGTTGATGAATGTTGCAGCATGATGGGTACGCATAAGCGTCATTTTCCAAAAATCTAGGAAGCGAAGCATCTGCAGAAACATCTGCTATATATATATCTATATATATATATATATATATATATCTATATATATATATATATATATATATATATATATTATTATTTTTTTTTGCATTTATACTCAAAACAAACATCCCAAATACCAAATTAGTTGTAAAAGACATGAAAACATGCATATTTTTGCATAAAACAAGATAGATATGGCATCCATGATTCCATTGTAGTTACGAGTATGTACATCAATGATTAATTATTCGAACATCAACCATCTATATTCTAGCAATTATAAACATACATCAAATTTTTAAGCATATTATAGAACATAAAACATAGAGCATATTATGATTTATCTAGCAAATGGGCAACTGTCAACATTTGTCACTTGGTCACCACCAAGACAAAAAAGGTTCAAATTCACAAGCCTACAAGTCTAATGATTAATCTATGACAAAGGTAGTAAATTGTGAATATATCTACTAATCTCTCCTCCTTCCACCACGAAGAGAACGTGGTGGCAGGCCTTCACGTGGTGGCAATGAAGAAGATGGTGCCTGTGGAAGTTGTGGCACTGAAACTGATGAAGACGAACCCCCTGCTGTTGGTGTTGAACCATGGAACCTATGAACCAAGGGACCAGATGGGGGTGGCATCTCAACACGATCATCATGATCCTGGAATCGCTCAAAACATTCATACAAAAAAAAACACTAGTTAACAAAAAAATTAAAAACATGAATTAGAGAAATGCTTTATAAGGAAAATTCATACCACAATGAACATACATGGATAAGAGCATCCTCTAATTGCTCTAATCGCAACACTCCATCCTCCAAATTGGGCTCCTCTGGATTCTTGTCCCAAATCTTAAGGTCTTTATTAGTCTTTGCATCATCATAGTAATGGGACAACAATCCCAAGTTGTAATGAACATAAACCAAGCTCTTTGCTCAGTCTAAACTCACCCTATTCCTTTTAACACTGTGGATGAAAGAATAAGAGCTCCAACACCTCTTTGCAAAAGAAGTGTTTACCACCTGTGATAGCACCTGCAATCCCAAGTCTGTATAAGTGGAGTAGCCCCTCCATGCATGTTCCACCACTCAAGAGAAGAAAAAGTCTCTCGATCTCTAATTGCATGCATGCTCCCAAATGGACCAGTGTTAAGCGTATAGTTGCTCAACTATCTCCGTACCATGGCAGCCTCCTCCTCATCAAGGACTAATTTACTCAATGCAATCATATATTTTTTGTGAACCTCTTGATCTTGGTGTGGTTTTCTCCTGCTCCCCCCCCCCCAGGTGCTGGTGTTGAAAGCCATGATGGATGATAGTATTTAGGTGTCAAAAAATATGCTAATGCATGCAATGGAACATTTAGCATTTCCCATCAGTTTTCCACCTCTGCACGAATATAATTGTACAAGGTGATATCTCTAGGCTCAACAATGTCTTTAATCTGCCCCAACATGCTATCCATTTGCTCATACACCTCCCCAATTATTGGTCGATTTGAATCTCCAAACTTGATCATGTAATAAATTGGTTTTGTGAATTGCAAAACATATTTAACCTGTGACCAAAAGTACATGTCAAGAATAGTGTCCTTGGTTGCATTAGCACCATCTCTATCAGTGTTACTTTAATCCCATGTTTCAGCACACACCATATTAGTTAAAGCTTGTCTCCCCTTCACTAGCCGCCTAAAGGTGAGGTAATAACTGGCAAATCTTGTCTTTGCAAGTTTAAGCTACTGCAACTTGGAGTAAGTGCCATAGAAGTAGTTTACCCTTGTATGCCCTATGATGAATTTTGATGAGTTGCTTCCCTCTCATGTAAAGCTCATTAATCCACCCACATTCTTTATGCTTCACAATATCATGCATCAAAAGGTTCAATGTGTGAACGAGGCACCCAGACCAAAAGATGTGTGGATGAGTACGCTCAATAACTTTTCATGTTGCCTTACAATTTGTTGCATTATCTATGATCACTTGAACCACATTATTTGGACCAACATCTTTGATTGATTGCAATAGGAGATCTGCAATGTTTTGTGAAGATGCACTGATGGAGGAGTCATTACATGTAATAAATACTACAACACTAGCAGAAACACCAAGAACATTTATCAAATGTTGGTTTCTAATATTTGTCCACCCATCTGATACAATGGATACCCCACAATCTACCCACTCATTTGTAAAACATGTCAAAGCTCTTTGAACCTTTGCTTTTTCTCTTTCTAATAACATTGTTCAAGCTTTCTCATAGTTGGGGGACTTGTATCCTTTTGGGGCTTCATTGATGGCCTTTACCATTTCATGCCAATAGGGAGAGCGAAGCACATTGAATGGTACACTGCAAGCACAAAGAAATCGGACTATCTTTCCATCCACATCATCCCTCCCAGCAACATTAAGGAAATCCCCTATTGTTCTTTTACTTCCAGAGCTTCCAGAAGTACCATGAGGAGATGAGCTACCAAATCTAGAGGTTGCACTTAATTCAGAATGAGTTTTTTGTTTCTTGCTTTTTTGTTGTGCAGCCTACTCTATTTGGATGTATTTTCTTCTTTGTTCAAATGAAATGTTTGGACAAATTTGTATCCCCGCAGCACCCTTTTTATCATCACTGTCCATCACCCCACAAAGATGCCTCCTCACACGGGTATATGAACCACTAAATGGTTTTCCTCCATGACAACCATGAGGGCACAAAAATTTGTAGCTTCCACCACCCTTTCCCCCTTCAAGTTTGGTCACATAGTTCCACAAGGGTGTTAATGCAGCTTTCCCCTCTAGTGTTTCAATTTCCCCTTCAGGTTCAACTTCATCCCCTTCCTCTTCAAACCCTTCCTCCTCATCATACATTGGGTCACTCATATTGGGACCACTGTCCTCTTGTGCTTCTTCCCTTCTATTCCTACACCCCCTTGCCATCATTAAAACCAAAAGTGGAATTATATATAGAAGCCAAAAGAACACCATCTTGGAAAATGTATATAGGTGGTGGACAACCTGCAAGTAAATGAGCAAGTAGAAACAATGGTAAAGAGTAGGAGAAGGAGGAGAAAAATACAAAAAAAATGTCAAAAAAAATTAAGGGAGTTTGGGGTTTGCACTTACCTCTTTAGCTCTTGTAGATGAAGTCCTAAAAGCTCCTCCTCCTTCACTCCTCCTCCAAGCTCTCCTCTCTTCTCTTCTCTTCTCCAAGTCTCATAAACTCAAAGTGAGAAAATGAGAGATGAATGGGGGCTTTAATCCCTTCAATCCTCACCCTAACCCAAGGTGGACCCACCCCCAACAACACAAAAATTAAAATTAAAATTAAAAAGAGCATTTTTTTGGCCGCACGGCGAAAATGGAGGAAGCGTGTACGGAATCGTACGCGATCCGTACGCTCCGTCCTCTGAAGTGCAGTGCTTCATATGGCAGAAGCGTCGTATGAAATGCGCTTCGGGCACACGCTTCCAGAATTTCCAGGAAGCGTGTTTATCAGTCCGAAACGCGTTTCAGTTTTTCCGAAGCGCATTTCGAATGGCGCTTCCCCCACACATCCGTACGGATTACGTTTCGGGGTTTAGATCCAGGGGGGGGCGTTTCCTGCAACATTGATTGGGACAGCAGCATGATACTTAATGCATCAAGCATGTATTGGTACAATAGCATGCAAGAGACAACAAACTAGTATGAGGACAGCAGCATGATACTTAGTACAACAAGAATGTATTGGTATAGCAGAATGCAAGGGACAACAATCTAGTATTGGGACAGCAGCATGATACTTAGTGCAACAAGCATGAATTAGTACAACAGAATGCAAGGGACAGCAACAAACTAACATTGGGACAACAACATGATACTTAATGCAGGGAGTACAGCTAGCATGCAAGGGACAACTAGCATGCAACAGCGCAAGCATGCTAAGGACAACAAGCATGCTAGGGACAACAAGCAAGCAGGTGCAGCCAGCACATAGGTCAGTATGGCAACATGTTGCAACAATGGCACATAATGCAGTACAGTGATGGGTACAGTCATGATTAATGAAGCATGATGAGATGCAGCATAGTGATGATGGGTGCAGCATGGTGCAGCACGGTGAGGTGCAACATGATCACGAAGATAGGTGAAGGAGTCACCTTGGAGAATCAGTTGAAGCAACATGTCTTCAACTATCTCATGTATCATTTTCTTAGAGAAGATCTATGCTCTTATCTAGATAAGTCAAAGGCTTCTATTGTAAATGTACTATCTCTCTCTCTCTCTACTAAACTATTGAAGAACATATAAGAAGAATTGATGAAGGGTTTCCCCACATTGGGGTTTGTCCCTGGCTAGCGCCACATCTTGTGTCCTATTGTCTTGGCTTGTCTTCTGTGATTTATATTTATGTTCTATCTGTAGTTTACTTTAATGCTGATGTGATTGATAATTTGGAAAAGATATTGAGTTAACTGTGAAAATTGAAATATATTGCTCTAGCATTGAACATACTTAAAATTAACATGGTATCACAGCTGAGGTGAAGACAAAGCCCAAGCAAGAGTGAAAGAGAAATCACCGAAGACAGTTGGGAAAGGACAAAAAGATCAATGGATTCCTCATCCCTCTTCTAATTCACCAAGAGTGAAGTCGAAGCAAAGAATATTATCAGAATGGCGCAGCGGAAGTTTCTGATGGCCTACCTACAAATCACTTCAATGGGAATCCGAATCTAAGGAAAGGCAGATGCCTTGGTTGAAATAAGTACGGCCATTATGCGAAGGAGTGTCAGAATGGCAAGGACACATCACTTCATGATGATAACAACCATTCTAGGGACATCTTCAATGATCAGAGGAATGACAGTGAAGGTTATCAAGGAAATGATTAACTCTTCAAGAAAGCAAGGTACCCCAGGTATGAAGAATCAAATGTTGTTTCTGATAAGATAAAGAAGTGTTATCTTGTATTGGCCCTCTCCTTCAGATTCTCTAGGAATTTGGCTTATTGATTGTAGTGCTTCAAGGCAATCCATCAAATAAAAGGGTGCTCTCTCTCTAATTTGGTAGAGATGGAAACATTCGAGGGATTATACTTGGAGCCGATGTCGCCTATCCCGAAAAGGGTGTTACTCCTCAATTGAATGAGGGTAACTCTATTCATTTACAAAATCTCTTTTATGTACCTGATCGCAAGAACTTGGTGTCCATTTCGGCAATGGAAGTCAAAGGTTTCAGGGTGGCATTCATCGATGAAAATCATCGGAGTTCTATTATGGGGCCCTACCCGATGCGAGTGAAATGGTGACTGGGATGCCTAAATTCAAAAGGAGCATGAAGGTACATGTCTGAGATGTACCAAAGGAAAATCTTACAAGGGGACCATTCCCCTCATGTAGCAGGTTCACAGGCTTGGAACAATAAGAGGGGTTTGAGATTCATCAAGAATCTCATGTATGCAGGTGGAAGAAAGCCCTTTATGGCTTGAAGCAAATCACCCCTAGTTTGATATGAAAGGATTGATAGCTGTCAAATGAAGTTGAGATTCACTAAGAGTGAAGTTGATCCAAACCATTGTTTGAAGGTTGTGGATGATAAACCCCTCATACCGGCACCTTCTAAGAACAACCTATTTCTGATAGGTGCAGACCCTCTCACTTCTAGAAGTAAGAGGGAGTTGGATTCCAGATGTGGAATGGTAAACTGCAAGCCCGTGACTACCTCAAGGATCTTAACTTTCACAAGTTATATGGTGATGATGTCAGAGCAGATTTGGGAAATGCCTCTGAGTTTCATAAACTCATTTGCATTGATGTTCTTGGTGAACTTCCGTCCAGATATATGTTTTGCAGTTAGCATGGTGAGCTCATATTTGGTTGAGCCTCACTGGATTGGTGCCAAGAATCTTCTAAGATATCTTCGAGGCACAATCTCTCATGGATTGAGATACACTGTCGGAAATATGAAGCTACATGATTATTCGAATGTTGACTGGGCATGCAGTGTGGAGGATCATTAGAGCACTTCTCAGTGCTGGTTCTCTTTGGATTCTGCTTCGATATCATGGATGAACAAGAAGCGGAAGTCGATTGCTATAAGCACCGCTGAGACCAAATACATAGCTACGAGTATGATCTCGTGTGAAGCTGCCTGGTTGTGGAAGCTCTTCAGTGAGCTATTTGTACACATGATGAATACCACTGTGATTCTTTGTGACAACCAGGGGGGGATTCGATTATTGAGGAATCCCGTATTCAATGATTGCTCCAGCAGATAGACATCAGATACTACCTTATCTGGGATATGGTAAGTCGATGAGTGAGGAGGATTCATCGCATTGAGACCGATGTACAAGTCGCAGCCATTTTGCAAAAGCCCCGGGGAAAGGTCAAATCTGTGACTTTCCCAAACGACTTGGAGTCATTGAGAGACCTTCTTATAAGGGTCCTGCATGTTGTGTGCATTGAACTCTGGGAGCTCTGGGGAGCTTGGGGTACTTACTGGAGCAACACACGACCATAGGCCGACTCACCCTCCCCTAATGGTGTGTTGTGTACAAGGTGAATGGCTCAACCTTCCCCTGTGATACACCGAGGCAACTTTGGGACAGGATGATTAGTTCTCCTGCGAGACAGGATGATTAGTTCTCCAGTCGAGGCATCCTACTAATGCAATCTGGGACTCATGGGGAGTACCTCTCATCTGATCAATGAGTAGGGAAATGGGGTTAGGGACCATTAGTAGTACTATTGATAGACGCATCGTTGTATCTACCCTACTCCCTATGTTAGGATGACCTCCATTGATCTAGAATCAATGAAACTGATTTAGGATCAGTATGAGTGGTTTGAGACACTCTCTTGTGATATTGATCTGGGATCAATAAAACTGACTTCGGGTCAGTAAGAGTGGTATGACACACTCTCTTCATATGAAACTGACTTCGAGTCAGTAGAGAATGGTATGAGACATTCTCGATCAATTCTTCTTCTTCATGGTTCAGCAGAGCAGGGCACTGATGGCAGAGATAGTACAATTGGACATATGGATCAGCGAATGGAGTTCTCCCTAGTTGAGAGGGAGTGTTAAAATTTCCAACTAGGGCCAAACTCCATGTGAGTCATCTTATTAATGGCAGCTGATATTTTTCTTGGATCCCTCTCATCAAGAGGTATAGGATTGATCTAAAGATCATCTGATTCCAATAAGTATTCATGGAGATATGAATTTATTAGTGTTATGGGACAATTTGTCAAGGTCGGCTAGCAACCAAATAAACCCCACTTGTGCTCAACGTTTTAGTATAAATAGAGGTAGCCTTCAAAGTCATTTAAACACACTTGGGATCTCTTCCTCTCTACTTGTCTTTGGGTTTTAGTAGGAGGAGAGATCCTAAGGGATAACGTTGCCCTTATCTAGAGGGAGTGCCCTAGGCCTTAACGCAGCCCTATGGAGAGGGCTTAACGTAGACCTATGGAGAAGCCCTGCGCTGCCCTAACGCAGCCCTATGGAGAGGCCCTAACGCATCCCTATGGAGACGCCCTATGCTGCCCTATGGAGAAACCCTAACGAAGCCCTACGCTCCCTAATGCGGACCTATGGGGAGGCCCCTACACAACCCTATGGAGAGGCCCTATGCTGCCCTATGGAGAGGGCCTATGTTGCCCTATGGAGAAGCCTATACGTTGTCCTAAGGGTGGTATGGATATACCCTAGCTGCAGCAAGCCTAGAAGAGAACAACGTGGAGTTAGGAGGCTATTCCAGGAGGTTGAGGAGTTGTTGAAGAGGGCCACAGCTAAGGGACAACTTGCTATAGCAAGCCGCAGTTGTGGAGGGCTATTCTAGCCACATTTTGAAGGTTGTTAGGACTGTTGTTAGAATGCCCTAACAAATCTAGCAATGCAGCAAACGGAGAAGCCCCAAAACTGTGATTATGATAAATTGAAGCAGCATGATGATGATATATTGCAACAGCATGTTGATGAATGCTGCAGCATGATGGGTACAACGAAGAAGTGTATAATAGCATATTGAGGGGTAGCACAATGGTGAGGTGCAACAGTATGATATAGCAAGTTCATGGTGCTGCAAGTATTGGGACAACAGCATGATACTTAATGCAGCAAGCATGTATTGGTACAGCAGCATACAAGGGACAACAAACTAGTATGGGGGCAGCAGCATGATACTTAGTGCAGCAAGCATGTATCGATACAGCAGCATGCAAGGGACAGCAATCTAGTATTGGGACAGCAGCATGATACGTAGTGCAGCAAGCATGTATCAGTACAACAGCATGTAAGGGACAGCAGCATGATACTTAATGCAGCAAGTATAGCTAGCATGCAAGGGATAGCTAGCATGCAACAAGAAGCATGCTAAGGAAAACAAGCATTCTAGGGACAACACGCAAGCAAGGTGTAGCCAGCACATAGGTCAGTATGGCAACATGGTGCAGCAATGGCACATGATGCAGTACAGTCATGGGTACAATCATGATTAATGAAGCATGATGAGATGCAGCATAGTGATGATGGGCGTAACATGGTGCAGCACAATAAGGTGCAACATGATGACGAAATGCAGCACAATGATAGGTGAAGGAGTCACCTTGGAGAATCAGTTGAAGCAACATGTCTTCAACTGATCTCATGTATCATCTTCTTAGAGATGATCTATGCTCTTATCTAGATAAGTCAAAGTGTGACTTCTATTGTAATTACTATCTCTCTCTATCTCTGCTGAACTATTGAAGAACATATAAGAAGAATTGATCAAGGGTTTCCCCGCATTGGGGTTTGTCCTTGGCTAGCGCCACATCTTGTGTCCTCTTGTCTTGGCTTGTCTTCTGCGATTTATATTTATGTTCTATCTGCAGTTTACTTTAATGGTAATGTGATTGCTAATCTGGAAAAGATATTGAGCTAACTATGAAAATTGAAATAAATTGTTCTAGCATAGAACATACCTAAAATTAACATGGTATCAAAGCTAAGGTGAAGACAAAGCCCAAGCAAGAGTGAAAGAGCAATCACCGAAGACAGTTGGAAAAGGACAAAAGGATCAATGGATTCCTCATCCCTCTTCTAATTCACCAAGGGTGAAGTCGAAGCAGAGAATATTATTAGAATGGCGCAATGGAAGTTTCTGATGGCCTACCTGAAGATCACTTCAATGGGAAGTCTGGATCTAAGGGAAGGTAGAGCCTTGGTTGAAATAAGTTCGGCCATTATGCGAAGGATTGTCTGAATGGCAAGGACATGTCACTTGATGATGATAACAATCATTCCAGGGACATCTTCAATGATCAGAGGAATGATAGTGCAGGTTATCAAGGAAATGGCTGACTCTTCAAGAAAGCAAGGTACCCCAGGTATGAAGAATCAAATGTTGTTTTTGATAAGATAAAGAAGTGTTATCTTGTATTGGCCCTCTCCTTCAGATTCTCTGGGAATCTGGCTTATTGATTGTAGTGTAGCTTCAAGGCACTCCATCGAATAGAAGGGTTCTCTCTCTCTAATTTGGTAGAGATGGAAACATTTGTGGGATTATACTTGGTGTCGATGCCACCTCTCCCGAAAAGGGTGTTACTACTCAATTGAATGAGGGTAACTCGATTCATTTACATAATCTCTTTTATGTACCTGATCGCAAGAAGAACTTGGTGTCCATTTCGGCAATGGAAGTCAAAGGTTACAGGGTGGCATTCATCGATGAAAAGCACCGGAGGTCTATTATGGGGCCCTACTCAATGCGAGTCAGATGGTGATTGGGATGCCTAAATTCAAAAGGAGCATGAAGGTACATGTATGAGATGTACCAAAGGAAAATCTTACAAGGGGACCATTCCCCTCATGTAACAAGTCCACAGGCTTGGAACAACCAGAGGGGTTTGAGATTCATCAGGAATATCATGTATGCAAGTGGAAGAAATTCCTCTATGGCTTGAAGCAAATCACCCTGGGTTTGATATGAAAGGATTGATAGTTGTCATATGAAGCTGAGATTCACTAAGAGTGAAGCCAATCCAAACCATTGTTTGAAGGTTGTGGATGATAGACCTCTCATACCGACACCTTCTAAGAATGACCTATTTCTAATAGGTGTAGACCCTCTCACTTGCAGAAGTAACAGGGAGTTGGATTTCGGATGTGGAATGATAAACTGCAAGCCAGTGACTACCTCGAGGATCTTAACTTTCAGAAGTTATATGGTGATAATGTCGAAGCAGATTTGGGAAATGCCTCTAAGTTTCATATACTCATTTGCATTGATATTCTTGGTGAACTTCCATCCGGATATATGTTTTGCAGTTAGCATGGTGAGCTCATATTTGGTTGAGCCTCACTGGATTGGTGCTAAGAATCTTCTAAGATATCTTCGGGGCACAATCTCTCATGGATTGAGATACACAGTTGGAAAATATGAAGCTGCATGATTATTTGAATGTTGACTGGGCAAGTAGTGTGGAGGATCACTAGAGCACTTCTCAATGTTGGTTCTCTTTGGATTTTGCTTCGATATCATGGATGAACAGGAAGCGAAAGTCAGTTGCTATAAGCACCGCCGAGACCGAATACATAGCTATGAGTATGATCTAGTGTGAAATTGCCTGGTTGTGGAAGCTCTTCAATGAGCTATTTGTACACATGATGAATACCACTGTGATTCTCTGTGACAACCAAAGGGGGGATTTGATTATTGAGGATTCCCATATTCAATGATTGCTCGAGCAAATAGACATCAGATACTACCTTATCTGGGATATGGTAAGTTGATGAGCGAGAAGGCTTCATCGCATTGAGACTGATGTACAGGTCGCAAACATTTTGCCAAAGCCCCGGGGAAAGGTCAAATCTGTGACTTCCTTGAATGACTTAGAGTCGTTAAGAGAGCTTCTTATAAGGGTCCTGCATGTTGTATGCATTGAGCTCTAGGAACTCTGGGGTCTTGGGGTACTTACTGGAGCAACACACGACCATAGGGCGACTCACCCTCCCCTAATGGTGTGTTGTTTACAGGGTGAATGG
Organism: Pinus taeda; assembly: GCA_000404065.3. Lineage (NCBI taxonomy): Eukaryota > Viridiplantae > Streptophyta > Pinopsida > Pinales > Pinaceae > Pinus > Pinus taeda. Next base: position 22,295 of record APFE030855499.1, on the reverse strand, counting down.
CTCAGCCTTCCCCTGTGATACCCCAAGGCGACTTTGGGACAAGATGATTAGTTCTCCTATGGGACAGGATGATTAGTTCTCATGTCGAAGCATCCTACCCATGCAGTCTGGGACTCATGGGAAGTACCTCACATCTGATCAATGAGTAGGGAATGGGGTTAGGGACCATTAGTAGTATTATTGATGGACGCATCATTGTATCTACCCTACTCCTTATGCTAGGATGAACTCCATTGATCTGGGAACAATGAAACTGATTTGGGATCAGTATGAGTGGTTTGAGACACTCTCTTGTGATATTGATCTAGGATCAACAAAACTGACTTCGGGTTAGTAAGGGTGGTATGACACACTCTCTTCATATGAAACTGACTTCTGGTCAGTAGAGAATGGTATGAGACATTCTCGATCAATTCTTCTTCTTCATGGTTCAGCAGAGCATAGCTCAGCAGAGTAGAGCAGTGCAGGGCACTGATGGCAGAGATAGTACAATCGGACATATGGATCAGCAGATGGAGTTCTCCCTAGTTGAGAGGGAGTGTTAAAATTGGCATCTAGGGCCAAACTCCATGTGGGTCATCTTATTAATGGCAGCTGATATTTTTCTTGGATCCCTCTCATTGAGAGTTGTAGGATTGATCTAAAGATCATCCGATTCCGATAATTATTCATGGAGATATGAATTTATTAGTGTTATGGGACAATTCGTCAAGGTCGGCCAGCAACCAAATAAACCCCACTTGTGCTCAACGTTTTAGTATAAATAGACTTGGCCTTCAAAGTCATTTAAACACAATTGGGATCTCTTCCTCTCTACTTGTCTTTGGGTTTTAGTAGGAGGAGAGATCCTAAGGGATAATGTTGCCCTTATCTAGAGGGAGTGCCCTAGGCCCTAACACAGCCCTATGGAGAGGCCCTAACGCAGCCCCCTATGGAGAAGTCCTACGCAGCCATATGGAGAGGCCCTAACGCATCCCTATGGAGAGGCCCTAACGCATCCCTATGGAGAAGCCCTACGCTTCCTAACGCAGCCCTATGGAGAGGCCCTACACTTCCTAACGCAGCCCTATGGAGAGGCCCTACGCTGCCCCATGGAGAGGCCCTGCGCTGCCCTTTGGAGAAGCCTATGCGTTGTCCTAAGGGTTGTATGGATATACCCTAGCCGTAGCGAGAACAGCGTGGAGTTAGGAGGCTATTCCAGGAGGCCGAGGAGTTGTTGAAGAGGGTCGCAGCTAAGGGACAGTTTGTTGTAGCAAGCCGCAGTTGTGGAGGGCTATTCTAGCCACATTTTGAAGGCTGTTAGAATGCCCTAACCAGTCCAACAATGCAGCGAACAGAGAAGCCCCAAAACAATGATTATGATACACTGAAGCAACATGATGATGATATATTGCAACAACATGTTGATGAATGCTACAACATGATGGGTACAACGATGAAGTGTATCATAGCATAATGAGGGGTAGCACAATGGTGAGGTGCAGGAGTATGATATAGCAAGTTCATGGTGCTGCAAGTATTGGGACAACAGCATGATACTTAATGCAGCAAGCATGTATTGGCACAGCAGCATGCAAGGGACAACAAACTAGTATGGGGACAGCAGCATGATACTTAGTGCAGCAAGCATGTATTGGTACAGCAGCATGCAAGGGACAACAATCTAGTATTGGGACAACAGCATGATACTTAGTGCAGCAAGCATGTATTGGTACAACAACATGCAAGGGACAACAAACTAGCATTGGGATAGCAACATGATACTTAATGTAGCATGTACAGCTAGCATGCAACAGCAAGCATGCTAAGGACAACAAGCATGCTAGGGACAACAAGCAAGCAAGGGACAACAAGCAAGCAAGGTGCAGCCAGCACATAGGTTAGTATGGCAACATGGTGCAGCAATGGCACATGATGCAGTACAATGATGGGTATAGTCATGATTAATGAAGTATGATGAGATGCAGAATAGTGATGATGGGTGCAGCATGGTGAGGTGCAACATGATGATGAAATGCAGCACAACAATAGGTGAAAGAGTCACTTTGGAGAATCAGTTGAAGCAACATGTCTTCAACTGATCTCATGTTATCATCTTCTTAGAGATGATCTATGCTCTTATCTAGATAACTCAAAGTGTTGACTTCTATTGTAAATGAACTATCTCTCTCTCTCTCTCTCTGCTGAACTATTGAAGAACATATAAGAAGAATTGATCAAGGGTTTCCCCACATTGGGGTTTGTCCCTGGCTAGCGCCACATCTTGTGTCCTCTTGTCTTGGCTTGTCTTATGTGATTTATATTTGTGTTTTATCTGCAGTTTACTTTAATGCTGATGTGATTGCTAATCTGGAAAAGATGTTGAGCTAACTGTGAAAATTGAAATAAATTGCTCTAGCATAGAACTTACCTAAAATTAACAATTGCAAGTCCGTAACTACTCCGATGGAACTCAACTTTAAGAAGCTATGTATAAGTGTTGTTGGGCCCGAATTAGCAAACCCTACTGAGTATCGTCTACTTGTGGGGGTCTGATGTTCTTGGTCAACTCTCGTCCTGACATATGCTTCGCTATAAACACGTTGATTCAGTTTATGGTCAAGCCTCATCACATTCATTGGATTGTTGCTAAGAATCTCTTGAGATATCTCCGGGGCACAATCCACTATGGTCTGAGATACACTACTGGGAACTTGAGGCTACATGGATATTCAGGACGCTGACTGGGTTGGCAGTGTGGTGGATCGTAAGAGCATGTTTGGGTGTTGCTTCTCTTTGGCGTCTGCTTCAATATCTTAGATGAGCGGGAAGCAGAAATCAGTTGCACTAAGCACCATCGAGGCAGAATACATTGTTGCGAGTATGGCCTATTGTGAAGTTGTTTGGTTGAGAAAGCTCTTCAGTGAGCTATTTGAGCACATGATGGATACCATCGTGATCTTCTGCGACAACCAAAGTGGGATTCTCCTATCAGAGAATCTCGTGTTCCACGACCACTCCAAGCACATTGATATCAAGTACCACTTTATCCGAGATATGGTACATCGAGGCGCAATAAGGCTCCAACACATCAGAATAGATGAGTAGGTCACATACATTCTCACGAAGCCTTTGAAGAAGGTCAAATTCTTAACCTTCCGAGAGGGACTTGGAGTCATGGAACGACCCTCCTATGAGGGTCCCATATGAGTTGGACACAGAGCTCTAGGAGGCTCCTAGGGGCTTGGAGTACTTCTTGGAGCTATGAGCGACCATAGGGTGAGTGGTTCACCTTCCCCTAGTGGTGCGCTGGATACAGGGTGAGTGGTTCACCTTCCCCTATGATACCCCATTATGGTTGACATGTGTGTAGGGTGAGTGGTTCACCTTCCCCTATGATACCCCATTATGGTTGACATGTGTGTAGGGTGAGTGGTTCACCTTCCCCTACGATTGACATATGCATAGGATGAGTGGTTCACCTTCTCCTATGGCATATGAGCAAGATGAGTGGTTCACCTTCTCCTATGGCATATGAGCAGGATGAGTGGTTCACCTTCTCCTACTGATGCCCCGACACACATCCTACCCATAGAGTCCGGGACTCATGAGAAGTACCTCTCATTTGGCCAATGAGTTGGGAAAAGATGGTTAGGTACCATAGCATTACCGATGGACGCATCATGTACTATCGCACTCCCTATGACTAGGATGCATGGTGTTCAACAACTTGATCTGGGATCAAGGACTGACTTTAGTCCGTAAAGAGTGGTATGATCTTATGACTCACTCTCGATCACTTCTTCATTCTTACTTCATGGTTCAACAAAGCAGGGCAGTGGTGACGAGGATGGTACATGATGGCATGATAACAGTTGGATTGGCAGGTGGAATTCTCCCAAGTTGAGAGAGAGTGTTACAATTGGCAACTAGGCCCAAATTCCACCTTAGGACAACTCATATGATGGAGATGATTATTGCATTGGATTCCTCTTTTCGAGAGGTCCAATTATGATATAAAGATCATCTCATTCTGACAAGTAGAAATTGAATTTTGAATTTATTCTTTCTCATGCACAAATTGTCAAGGTCGACCTCAGTCAAATGTAGGCTCATGAAGCCCAATGGATGTGTCTCCTCACCCTCGACGAAGTGTATAAATAGGAGTGACCTCTCTCTCATTTGGACATCACTCATCTCATCACATATCTCTCTCTCTCCTCTCTTGATTGGTTCGTACAGCTTGAAGGCTTCCCACTTCGCACGTGTGAAAGGAGGACAAATTTCAACATTGTTTTGGAGGCCAAAAATTTCAAGAAATAGGACAACGTTGACTTGGGTGACTCTGACTTGTGTTGCCTTTGTTCTTGTGGGCAGAATTTCATTTTCTAAACGCCGCATTGATTGGCACGGTTTTCGAGGTGATTGGGACAGTTTGACTTCAGCGTTGACTTCAACCTTTGACCGCAAAAATTACAACAGCATTTGTCTAGGTTGACCGAATAGTTTTTGGGCTGACTTTGACCCTCTTGGAGGGCCGAATTCTTTTGCTGTTGACCGAGCTGCTTGGAGACTGATTTAGAGTTGCTTTGACCATTGTTGAATTTCTGCTTAGAGTTGCAGTTGACTGTTGTTGACTGTTGATTTGACAGGAATGTTTTGGGCATATAATTATGATATTTGTACTCTCTCTCTGTGCTGAACTATTGAAGAATAATAAGAAGATTTGATTAAAGAGTTCCCCACATTGGGGTTTGTCCCTGGCATCCGCCATATCTTGTGTCCTCTTGTCTTGGCCTGTCTTCTGCACATGTTTTTATGTTCTATCTGCATTTACTATCAATGTATTTAAGTTAATGTGATTGTTATTGGATACAATTGGAAATTGTCATTGGGCTGCTAAAGGAACATTGAAGTAAATTGTGCTAAAGCATAGAACATACCATTGTTATCTAATATCAACAGGAATCTATCCCATGGCATTGCGGTGCCTAAAATTCTTCATGGTTCATGTGTTCTGAGATCTTCCTTGTACTTGTAATGATGAATACCTCCCTAGTTAAGAGGGAGTGTTGAAATTTGTAACTAGGTTCAATGTTCATAAATATATTTGAGATGTACCTACCAAAAAAATGAAGAAAATATTATTTCTATGACTTATTAAAGCATGGGTTTCATGCTTGGGTCATCATGTTTTTCGTCAAAGTCCCCATTGAGGACTTCTAGGATTTATTCTAAGTCATTAGAGTCATTGTAAATTTAAAGAGACCCTTCTTGGGCTTTCAAATCATGTAAAAAGAATTATTTTTGAGTCAAAAATGAATTTAGTCTCCTCCACACCAAGTCGGCCTCAAGACAGGCAATTCGACCTCCCTAGAAGGCTATGAATACAAGGAGTTTGAATTTATTTTGGAGCATCTCATTCTCTCTCATATAGTTCGATTTCTGAAGTTGGAAGTTGGAAAAGTACGAAGTTGAGAAAGGGATAGAAGAAGGGCTGGAAAGGAGTGCGAGTTTTTGGAAGGAGATAGTAGGAGACAAAAAGATCAAAATTTTGGGGCAACTCTCACTCTGTTCGGAGGTGTATCAAGGGAAATCGAAGTCTTCCAAGTTTGGTCAAAGTTGTTGCTGCTACATCTACTAGGTCGAAGTTGCTACTGGGTCGAAGTTATTGTTGATGCTACCCGGCCGAAGTTGCTTTGGAAGGGTTGTCATCTGCAAGAAGGATTGAGGGCTGACTTAGTGTGGAGGGAGTCTTTGTCTGGGTCTAGAGTCTTGGATTATCTCGAGAAACTATTGTTGTCTACCTACATCTGTTGTCCTTTTGTTATTGTCTTGGTAATTGCTTGATGAACTAAAAGATAAAAGAACATAAAGATAAAAGAATCACAAGTAATTATCTATATAAGAAAATATTTATGCCTTTCTAATTTTCTAACATGTATGGCTTTGTTCTTTGCAATTTTATTAGCGTCAATACACATAGTATGTATGGCTTTGTTCTCTGTGATTTGATTGGCCTTAATACACAGTATGTATGGTTTGTTCTCTGCAATTTAATTGGCATCAATACACAATATGTATGGCATTATTCCTCTGCAATTTAGTTGACATCGACTCACAGTATGGATGGTATCGGTACTCTATCTTGAATGTATAATAAATTGGCCTCAGCCCTCAGATTTGGTCAAAGGATTGATCTTGTATATTAGGCATTGTAAAGGGATTGTAAAGGGCCGTGATTCTTGGTACGAGAATCTTGTGTGTATTCTTACTAATGGAATTGTAATAAACAAGTTTGGGGCATAAAATGTTGTGTACTATCCTTGATCTGATTGCTGGTATATATTGTTGTGCAAAATTGTTTAAAGTTAGGCATTTCTAGTGTGTTTATGTTTCCTAACTAAAGGCATAGACCAAACCTGGGTTGCATGGATTTCTAACAAAGATGTGTTGTTAGATCATAGTCAAAGTTGATCACTTTAACGACTAGTTAAGAAACCATCACACCACATCAGCAAGAAACCCACACGAAATCATCGCACATCAATTGAAAAGATCATGCATGAAATACCATCTACAAGTGTACACAACGTCCAAGGTGAGGCGTAAGGCATAGGAGTTAATATGTCGTGGTAAAGTCATATGATAGACCTCATGGATGATGTAAGGCTGGATGATCACATATTTAATGGAAGAAATATAAGAACAAGTTTGAACCAACAAATATGAGGAGGAGAGCTCATCCAAGCACCCTAAGAGGGTGGTTTGGAAGTAATTTCTATTAAGGTGGCAATAGGAGGGTACATTGAACATCTATTTACATCTATCGAAATAGACTTGGTGAGGAAGGTAAGAATAGACGAAGGGCAAGTGCCCTTGTGCAACTCCCTCGTCCTCAACCTAGATGTAACTCCCCTCAAGTGGTGCACGCTCATCCTTGGCTAAAAATGTCACATCAATTATGTTGATTTGGTTCTATAAGGTGATGCCCTTATCGTGATTTGATTGCAGCTTTTCACATACTAAAATAGACCAAAGGATAGGCACCAATATGGTAGTATAAGTCCTCAAAAAGCAATGTCTTCATGCTACCATGAATAAATGCAGGTGTCACTAAGAAATTTAGAATAACCCTCCATTACACTGCAATAAAAGAATTATCCCTTAAGTTAATTGTTATCTTCTGTTACATTTAGAATGAGACAGGGTCTAAGAACAATCCCTAGAGCTCCACCAAGATTAGGCTCAAATATTGCACCCTTATGGTAGACAGTTCAAATATCTGATACAGGCTCAAAATTGCATCCTCTTTCTGCTGGTGATTTTTTTCTTGGAAAGAGTGTCTCCCTTGCTGAGAATAAACCATATGCATAATACAAAATCAGAGACAAGTGAGTGTCCTCATCTGTTGGTCTTTTCAGTACAAAGGCAGGTAAATCATATTTCTTATAGCAGTGCCCCAGTCAGATGTAAATCAACAGATAGCACCCTCACTGTTCTCAAAGCAGCATTTTTTTACATTTAGAATGAGACAGGGTCTAAGAACAGTCCCTAGGGCTGCACCCAGATTAGGTTCAAATATTGCGCCATCATGATAGACATATTTCAAATATCTGAGACAGGCTCAAAAACTGCATCCTCTTTCCGCTGGTGATTTTTTCTTGGAAAGAGTGTCTCCCTCGCTGAGAATAAACCATATGCATAATCTAAAATCGGAGACAAGTGAGTGTCCTCATCTGTTCGTCTTTTTAGTACAAAAGCAGGTAAATCATATTTCTTATAGCAGCACCCCAGTCAGATTGAAATCAACAGAAGCACCCTCACTGTCATCAAAACAGCAAATTCAATGGCCGCAAAAATTTAACTTATCTTGCTGGTTGATCCCTCAAAAGGGTGCCCAAAATGCTAGTACAGGCTGAATGTATCTTTTCAGATAAAGGCACCCTGCTGCTGTCCCTATAAAGTCATGGCACCAACCAAAAGAAGGCAGCGTCCTGAATGCAAAATGGTCATGAAGATCTGCAAAAGAAACACTTCACAAGTTCACATAGCACTGATGTCCCACAAAAGCAGTGGCAATCCATGCTCCAAAAGTAAGTATATCAGGTCCGTTTGATAGTCAAGCATAAACAGAGTGCATTTCCTTGATTATGCTTTATCACCAAGCCAAATGAAAATCAGCCTAATCCTGAAGTTGGGCACTGGGCACTGCCCTAAGGTGAAAACAAACACAGTGCAAGCAGCAGCACTAGCATTAAGACCAGAACCTGCACAGCATAGTATTGGTTCTGTTCCCTGTTCACTGTAAATATAACCATCATATACCCCGCCTGAAAGGCCAGCCAGTGCAGCTATACATATAGGCAGCAAGATAAGGGATAAGGTCTCTGATCTAAGAATTATAGGTATTATTGTATAGAGATGGGCCTCATCTTCAGGAAGAAAAAAACGTGTTTTATAACATAGAGGGGAGGGCATTGAAACTCTCTGACTAAAGAGCACGCATGCCTCCTCTTACTCGTGCCTTCTCACTCTTACTTTCTCTCAGTTTCTGTAACTGAGTCAAGAGTTGCGTTTTATGGGAAGGTCAATCCTTCGACAATGCTGCAATTATACATGCAGTTATATTGAGTATCGTATGGGATATTCCGCTCAAATCATCGATTCTACCATAATATCGTATACAAAGAGAGAGAATTTGAAAGTAAGGCTGAATCAAGAGTCAATTCCATGAGGCGCCTTCAACTTTTGATTGCAAAACTTAGCCCAATACTAGCCCAATACTAGCTTTCAACTTTTAATTGTGAAACTTAACCGGGCAAACATTCACCAGCATGCAGTCTCTGGTAGAGAGACAATTCAGTGAGGCAAACTTTAACCACCACGTAAAGAGACAACTCAATGAGGCGCTTTCAACTCTCTGATTGCAAAACTTGGCCCATATTAATTTTGCATGGGGAAAATGAGTGTTAACAACTTAACACTAAATAGTACCCTTTGATGGGGCATACCCCATGAGGGAAACATTAACCACCATGCAGTCTCTGGTAGTGCCTCCATGCACCTTTGTTAAAAGGGACTCTGACAGCAACATTTTCCTTTTACTTTTTCCAAAAGAGCTGCCAGAGACTGTATGATGGTCAATGGTTAATGTTTTCCTTAAGAAGTGTCATAACCATAACCCCGTCCCCTGCTTTGAAAAGTATCGTACCTGTACCCACCACAACGCCATGCCTTAGCACCGAAGTGAAGAAGTGACGAAGTGGAGAGGTAAACAACGCGTACCTAACTATTTTTCCCGTCTATTGTTCATCGTTATTCACATGCATGCACCTACACAACGTCCCACATAGAAGGGGATGACCAAGCGAGCAAACATATTCATCCAGCAACAAACCATTGTGCTTATCCATCACACAACAAACCATTATGTTGGAAAGAGGAGCTCTGTATTTGTGAGCACCTAATCAGCACAAAGGTCAGGGTCATGGTTTGTTGGGATTTTTATGGTGCAACGAAAGCTGTCGACACCCAATGGAGGATGTCACTGCATCCTTGCCAAGCAATAACCTATGCCCATTATTGTCATTATCGAGGAGGAGCATGGAGCACACCTTGAGGTCCTCTCCCCAACCACCCGGTGGCAAAATTGCACACCTTGAGGTCCTCTCCCCAACCACCCGGTGGCAAAATTGCACACCTTCATCTCCACCACAACCCACCCTCCGGAGGTGAAGGCCAGCAAATGTGCTTCCAAAGAAAACCACCCTCGTGCACCACCTGTGCTCTGTTTTATTCTCTGTTTTAGAATTTTCGAAAAGTTTGTCTTTGTGAGTTTTGTGCCTCTTGTCTGATAATTTTAAAATTTTCGAAAAGTTTGTCTATGTGAGTTTTGTGCCTCTGGTCTGATAATGTTAATAGACTGGTGAAGTTGACCTAGCTTCAAATTTTAATTTCTATATGGTGTAAAGCGGTCATAAGGGCATGCTTTATAGGCCCTATTCTGCACATGATATATCTAATATATCTGGTAATTTTAAAAGTATGGGCCTGTTTTGAGACAAACTGGAAATGAATGCATTGACAAACTTTCCAATATGTCAACTGTAGATTTGGGAGTCTAATTATAGAAATTAAACAAAAAAAAATGAGTTGAGTTATTAAGATTTCGTTTCGAGGGTTAAACAGCTCGTTCTTGAAATGCACAAGTTCGCAGAGTCCACGAGAAAAAGTTGCTTAAGCCTGAAATCTAAAAATAAGAAAATCTTGCAAAAGTCGCTTTAAGCCTAACATCTCAAATCAGGAAAATCCTCCAAAAGTTGCTTAAGCCTAAAATCTAAAATCAAGAAAACCCTGCAATTAAAATATTGAACAGAGCCTAAAATCTAAAATAGGAAAATCCTCCAAAAGTTGCTTAAGCCTAAAATCTAAAATCTAGAAAACCCTGCAATTAAAATATTGAATAGAAAACAATTACAGTTCAACAGAAGACAAATACAATTCATCAATATTGAACAGAAGACAAATAGAATTCATCAATTTCAACCATGACGAAATGTTGAAACTTAAAGCAGACTTCAGTAAGCACCTGAATTGTGTGAATTGTGGGCAGCCCATACCATAGACCATTTTAAAAAATGCAAAACATTTAAAGATAGAAAAAAAAATACCAACCTTCATTCTGATTCCCAGAATCTTCACAATTCTCGGCCTGAGCCGCTCAAGAACCCTCGGCTGCAGGGGATCCATGAGACAATGACAGAAAACTAAGTTAAGATGAAACACAGGGAAGATACTAAGCGTCGTCGCGGTCTGACAGGAGTATGATGCAAAGCCTTTGTGCTTCATCCACGTCAACTTATTTGCATGGTAACGTGTTTAACAGTCGGCAACGGGTATTTCCCATCACCTTGTCCTGAAAAACATTTTGAAATGTAAGACAGATACTTTGGAATCAGCCTTTCATTTCATTGGAAAATAATTTTATGCAAATTTCGCTTAAAAAAAAAAAACGGTGTAATTAATTAATTTTGGATTTTTTTTTATATTTTTAATTAAATAAAAATAATAATATAATTGTTCTGGTTTAAAGTACATTAAATAATATAATAAATTTAATTAAAATATTTAAGGTGTAGATTAATTGATTGTGTAAAGTTTATCTCATGAAATCAACAAGTTCAAATTTCATGAAAGTAGTTAAAAATAAGAGCCAAATTAAACTATCTTACATAATGTCAAATTCAATTAAACTTCAACACATTTTTTTATAATTAATAAAATTTCACTTTTATTTATTTTTAATAATCACAATTTTAATAATAAGTTGTATATTAACCTTTTACAAATTTCTCATCCAATTTACTATTGATCTCTAAATTTTAAGAAAAGACATTTATTTTCTCCATAATCTTACTAACCCACTTTTGAATGCAAAACAATGCCTATAAACCTCGCTTCATTAATATGACTTAACATTTCATTAATATGACTTAAATGTTGAGTGATAACATTTCATTAATATGACTTAAATGTTGAGTGATTTTTACGCCGTAAGGTGTTTCCCTATGAAATGAATTGCCTCAGCTGCGGCGTGTCTTATTGTTGACCGTAGATCTGTGGTGTTAGACGATGGAATCAAGTGTGATCGTTGATCCAAAACCACCAATACACCGATTCAGTTTACTGAAAGGTTAATGTGGAAGGCAAACGGACGCACTGCCAGCCAGCATTCGTTTAGCGCGTGTAATTTCCCTGCAGATTAGCAATTACCTGGAGATTATCAAACATAAGCGGCATCAAGATAAAGCTGCAGCAATAGAGATTTGGGAGACGCTGGATGCATGGGAGACGCTGGGAAGTCGGCCTCAATGCTTCTGCTAGCGGTTGCTCTAAACGTACGATTCTGCGTCAAACCCCATTTTCTTTTCAAAAATTACCATTTTTTTAGTTTTTGTGAGACCTTATGGTTTCTTTCTTTGTTGTTTTGGTGAAAACAGCGCCGCTTGAGGTTTAGTTTTTTTCTTCTCCTCTTCATTAATAAAGTTTTTGTTTGTTCTTTTGGCATAAACATAGATATTTTTTATTTCCGATTTTGTTGTTAGGGGCTTGAATGAATCAGATGTGAGAGTTAAGTGCAAAGACACTTGGATCTGAATATGTTATATAATGTGATTTGTGGTTGTGGGCATGCAGGATCTGCTTCAGCTCCTAACGCTAACACTTCTTCTGCCAGCAGTAAAAAGAGAGCAGTATCTACCATGAAATCTGATGCCCAAAACCCTGATAAATAAATTAAAATAGACACACCTATATGCCGAATGAATTGTTTTTGGCGCAATTAAACTAAATTCAACTAAAACTGCACAGGTAACATAGATTTGTTACAGATAACATAGGCAGTTAACTGTTCGGACAGATTCATAGAGTGTTGTGTGTTTAGCGCGTTCAGCACCTAACATGTGTTGTACCTGTTTCTGCATTTATTCAGACTATCCTGAATATCTCATGCTGGCTACAGAAATTTTGGCATCAAAACATGTAACTCTGAAGAAGTTTGTTTTCTGTTTGCGTTCTAATGCTCTATTTCCAGTTGTTCTTGAAGCAATCGCATTTAAAAGAATATATGATCGCAAAATTCAATATTATTCTTTCATCTTTGATATTCCAATCGAAATCTCTTTATTGATTTTTACTTAATCATCATTTTAATTTAACCAGATATGCGACCTTGGGTTTCATCTCTATCTTTCCGTCAGAAATTATAATAAAGCTTGGAAATTTCAAAATTCGTAGTCACCTTTTATCTTTAATCCTCAAGTAATATCTTTTATCTTTAATCGTCAAGTAATATCTTCTTAAATCTTCTTAAATTCAACTCTATCGGGAATTTACATCTTTGTTAATATAGCTCTATATCTGGTTTATTGATGAAACAACTCCGCCTCGTAAGTCACTTAAATAAATAATTTTGGCTGCCTTGCTGATCGGAAGGATTTTTGCTTAAATACAGTAGGTCAATTTGATCATCTAACCCATAATGATAGAACACAGCTCTTTGTTGTTTATTTTGGCTGAGGTGGAAATATAATGTTCTTATTTCTTTTAAAATTTTACTGTGTTGGTGCAAAAAACTAGGATTTTGGAGAATTGGAAAGTCAAGAAAACAATGTAAAAGGATTAAAATAGATTATTACTCATTTTGTAAATATATTTTTATTTTCTAAGAATTTACATAAATAAATAAATTTAGAGTAATAAGTACATAAAACTTGAAATATATACCTTATTGGAGCAGTAAGTTCATAGGTTATGAAGGACGGTACAATCCAGCGAAGCAAAGTCAATTTTCTTTTTATTAAGACGGCCACTCTCATAGAAAAACCCCCTTGGAGATGACAAGGGAACTTTCGATGAGGGCGTGGTGGGGTCTAGCTGCACAGATAAAAGGAAAGCAAGGGAAGTGTTTTTTTGGCTCCACCAAAGTCAACATGTTCCAAGGACGCCTCGATTTTCTATCTTGTTTTTCCACTTGAAATAATTAATTTTACTTTTATTTACTAGGAATTATAAAAAATACATTTTTCTATCAGGGATGATTAATATTTCTCTCTTCGTCTTGTGGGTTACACAATAATCTGGACAAACCTACATCATTTGTGATAATATTATTAATAATTAAAAATTGTTCGGCTATATACACTAAAAAGACAAGAAAAGTGAGCCAATAGGCTAAATTTCCTATCTGTCTTACTTATATTAGATTCATGAGTTTGCAATGAACAAGAACTATTCTATTTCTTTTTAATGGAACTTAACATGATTTAGCTATCAACGTCTATTATTGTTTACTTTTAATTTGTAAATTAATTTGCAGTTTATTATAGTGAGTAAAATGTTGCTTTTTGCCATAAGTTTTGTTTCCCGAAATCTATATAGATATTGTAACAAGATTTTAATGCAACATAACATGATTTAGCTATAAGCTTCTATTCTTGTTTCAGACTTTTAACTTGTAAATTAATTTGGAGTTTATTGCAATGAATAAAACGTTGCATCTTGCCATAAGTTTTAACTTGTAAATTAATTTGGAGTTTATTACAGTGAGTAAAATGGTGCATCTTGCCATAAGTTTTGTTTAAAGGTGACTTAATTGTATTGCATTGATTTTGACATGACAAATTAGTAAAATGATATAAGTTGTTACAGCAGGTACACCTATGTACCTATGTTTGGTGCATTAATCATTGTATGGCATTGAAGGAATCTAGTGGCATTCTCGATCATTGCTTGATTGACAACAACATGAGCCTTGTGTTGTACAACATTTGTATTGACTATGAAGGATTTAAGGAGGAGTAATGTTTTTTTGGCTGAGCCTAGCAAGGATTATCAAATAGACTCTTTATTGGTCCCTATGCTATACAATTTTTGGATCTTTTTTTCTCCCTTAATTATAAGTGCATACAAATATTAGATTCATAGGACAGGGTACCATTAATCATGTGAGCCAATGATCTTGGACATTTTCTGATTGAATTCTTCAAAACTTAGTCATTTTATCTTCCAAAATGTGCAAATAGTTTTATTGGTTGGAATATTGTTACAAGTTATAATAGATTTTGTTTTATATAATGCTTTCCACCTTGCATTTCTTTTGTGGATATGGGTAAGCAATATGCTCATCCAATAAAGAATAAATTATTGTGTGTAGAGTCATTGGGTTTACTATGGTAATGATCATAACATTTTCCATTTCCAGTTTTTTGTTTGTTAGTCTGTGGTTTAGTGGTTGAGACTGGGCATCACCATCTTAATGACACAAAGTAAAACTTAGAGATGAGAACCTTGAATTATAAGTTGGTTGAATTTTATGAAATGTATATGCAATATTAATTCAATAATTAATTAAAAATATAGTCTAACGCACCCTAAATCAACTTCTATTTATACAACCTTCGCCCGATCGGGCTGGATGACACGGCATGGATTAACGTGACGTCCTGGCGGCGCATGTTTGAAGGAGTAATGAAGATTGAACGCGGGAGGAATAATGCAGGCAGGTGGAGCGGTTGGCAGGGAGAATAGGCAGATCAGGGGCTCAGTAGTGCAGGTGATCCGAGCAGCGGATGGGACGGCAGGACGGCGAGCAGGCAGCTCCATTATGTGATGGGCTGTGAGAACAGATACAGCCATTATCCCGGTAATGATTCAACCAGGCCGCGTGCTGTAAAAACCGGGAGGAAGAGAGGGATAACCGTCTGCGAGGATTGCCATAATTCAGTCTGCTGCGAACTGGTGTGCTGGGGGGCTGGGTTGCGAGGTGAGGACGACTTAACAGAGGTAGACTGCTACCAGGGGTGCTGCTGGTTTGGGTTAATTACCGTGAGGAAGGCGCGAGGAGGAAGCTGCAGCGGAAGCAGGACAATGGAAGGAGAAGGCAGCGGAAGTGGGAGGAGGTGGCTGCGAAGCGGGAGGCAGGAGGTCCATCTTAAAAGCCCGGCGGACTTGAAGGACAAGCGGAAGGTTGATGCAGAGGGGAATCCGCGCGTTCAATTTGTGGAGATTTCGGAAGAGGAGAATGAGGAGCAGCAGGACATCCAGGAGGAGGAGGTCTGGCGGAATCGTTGGAAATGCCTGCCGGGGGAGGATGGTGAGGATATTGAGACTGCGAGGGACCAGGCCGGTGGCAGGAACAGAGGTGGCCTGCGAGGCAGAGGGCGAAGGGGTCGAGGCCGGAGGGGCCGAGGTGGTCGTCAGCGAAGGGACGTGGCGGAGGGGAGAAGCCGGAGGGGACGTCGGTGCAGCCCTCCCCAGGAGCAGGAGGATGAACCAGCGGCGGGCGACGACCCCAGGCGGACCAGACAGACCATAAGCGAAAGGATTCGAATTGCGGAGAAGGATTACAGAGAAAATTCGAATCCAAAAGTCAGGAAAATAATGGAACATTGGGAAGAGGAAGCTATTCAGGCACAGTCAGAAGAGGAAATGGAAGATTGGGCTGCCATTATGCCAGACCCTGGCCATACCAGGGGTAGGATGACCCTGTATAAACAATCCCTCCATCTTTATTGGGTCATGAAGCGTCTTATGGCAAAAGCCTTAGAGCAGGTTGCCAGGGAGATGGCAGAAATGGTCCAAAGCCTCCCCAATGTCAAAAAGGAACTGAAGGACATAGTTATCACCATGCTCTTGCAGGAGAAAAGATTGGAGGATCTGCAGAAACAGCTGGTGGCCAGTGGAGTTTTGGTAAAGCAGGAGAAAGGCCAGCAGGTTGCACCAGACAAGTAGCGCTCGACGGCATGGTCCTGGTTTTTCTGGAAACTCTTGTTTTTGCTTTCGTTTGGCATGCGATATATAGTTGTTTTTATATGGAGAAAGAACTTAGTAGTTGATAGTATGACTATAGCTATAGAAACTGATCTGGAAAACTGGTCTGACACAGTGGTTAACACTCAATTTGGGTTAAATTTGCTTTTTTGGATGGTCAAGAGTCTCGGTTTCCCTTCGGGGCGGGATGAGACCATGATGTAACTGCTGTATATATTTTGTTAATAGAAACGGACATACTCAATTTACAAAAAAAAAAAAACTTCTATTTATACAACCTTAGATTTTCATTTCTGCTACATCTTTGTATCTTATTTAGAGTTTTTCATTCCCATGTTACCATTGTTCCTCAATATATGCCTTACGGCGTTTCCTTTGCAACATCTTGTACAAATGTTAGTTAAAATGCATATCAATACTCATAAACCTTTTTCATTAAATGCTAACTAAAACATCCCACATTTAAATATTTTTTTTTAAGAGATGATTTTTGTAATTACTTTTTTCTCAAATTTCTAATAAAATTATAACATTGGCTTAAAAAAAAAATGGAAAGATATTTGTTAATTACTTTTTCCCCAAATTTATAATAAAACGATAACGTTAACCATTGAAAAGTATGATTTAAAGATTTTTAAATTAATTTAGATTATAAAAAATATAGTTTGAATAATAAATAAATTAATCAAAATTATAATTTGAACATCCACATTTGAAATTAAATTTTATTATGTCTGAGTTGGATTTTTGGTTGGTGTTAATTTTAGGTATAGAGAATTTATATTTTTTTCTCTGAGAAGAAATGTCACCTTCGTCATGGGGTAGTGGGGTGATGTAACTGTTCATATCACCGAGCACAGGGTATATTTAAGAAATATTTATCAATGTTTTGTTATATAAAATTTCGTTGTCATCGTCATTGATGAAGTTCAAAATAAGGTTTTTAATGCATATTAATAAAGTCGGATATGATTACACGTTGAGATGATATGCCTACAGTCCTTCACGCGGTCATGATTTAATTCAAACTTCCATATTTATCAACCTTATTAATGGACAGGAGCAAGCCGAATAATAAATAAATTAATCAAAATTATAATTTGAACATTCACATTTGAATTAAATTTTATTATGTTTTTGGGACATAGTATTTACTTGTGGTATTATTTTTACTGTATTAAGTTGAATATTTTTTTTGTGTTAATTTTTTTTGTAAGCTTTGAAGGACTACATCTTCATTATGTCTAATATATCACCCCAATCAAGGCAAGGAATTGAACCGGTGACTTCACATCAAAGGGTGTTTTAACAGAACACCCGATCACCATCTATCCAAAACCCTGTAAATGGTGTTAAGTTAACTTTAGATATAAAGAATTTTTTACTTCTTTTTTCAAATAATATTTTTCTCAAGTCTTATTGGATGGCTTGGAAGAAACACCACCCTCGCCATTTGAGCCCTACATGGAGCGACGGGGTGACGCAATTGTTTGTATCACCAAGTACAGGGTATATTTACCAAGGTTTTGTTGTAAAAAGTATCGTTGTCCTTGTCGTTGATGGAGTTCAAGATAAGGTTTTTAATGCACATTAATAAAGTCGGATATGGTTACAGGTTGAGATGATATGTTATGGTCTTCGAGTGTGTTGTCCTTCATGTGCTCATGATTTAATTCCAACTTCCATCTCTTTATCAACTTTAGTAATGGGTAGAAGCAAGCCAAATTTACAATCTATTATTTTAATATTTATTAAGATGAAACATATATTATTATTACGGCGTAGTCTAACTTGTAGACGAAATAGACTTTTGCACTAGAATTTGGAAAAACAATTTCAAGAAAGAATCTAATTTTTTGTCATTTAAAATGCATTTTTGAATGCATAACTGGATTTAGCACCCTAAAAAACCCGTTGGGGCACTCAAATTTTACAGATTAAACAACTTAAACTCAAATTTTCAAAAATATATGTTGGATTTTGGATTTAACATTCTTAATTTTATTTTTATTTTTCAATGTATAAGCATTTGGGAGATAAACCTTACGATGTTGACCCTTTGATATAAACATTACAATATGTTTGGTGTGGGTAGTAGTTGTTGACCCCTAAACGATCTCCCTACTGAAGCTGTCAATCCAACCTTTTCCTTGCTTGTCATTTGATTTTCTTTCTACTTCCTTTGCTTGCTTGCTTGCTTTCTTTCTCCTCTTGGTGCTCTCTCTCTCTCTCTCTCTCTCTCTCTCTCACAAACTAATTCCAAAACCAAACTGACAAAAACTGTGAATTGGTTCTTTGAATCCTTTTTTATTATTGATGTCTCATTTTTTTTCATTTTACTTAATTTTTCCTCCAATTTCCTTAGCATGCAAATCTATGTTTCTTTGCCTTCCTTTTCTCTTATTTTCCTTTATTTTCATAAATAATTTCCAATTAATCCCTATTTTCTTTTGCCAATTCCTTTACCAATTTTCATAGCCATAAATATACTGAAAGTGATGCCCACTATAGTGCTTTTCCCAACATTCATCTTAGAATACATGGCTCATGACCTTGGTTTTATTTTACCTTTATTACATGAAATTTTAACCTAGGGATGTTACAAGCCCCTCCCCTTAGGGGGAACACTGTCCTCTGTGTTCTATGACACATATAACTAACAAACCGTTGAAACAAAACATACCACCTATGGAGCTTTATAATACAACTCGAATAGTATTTACAATGACAACTGCTGCAAACCATGACCAACATGACAAATATGACAATCATATTATTTATTGGAGCTTTATAACACAACTCATAGCTATATCTAAAACCATATACATATATACATATACCAAAAACTTATTTGCTTGAACCAAGAAATAATGAAGGATACAAATCCCTCATATGATCAACCATCTCACATGTAGCTTCATTAGGCCCAAAGTGCTTCCACTACACTTTAACCTTCTCTATTGCTCACTTCCAAAGCATGAGTTTTTTCCACTCGAATATGCATTATGGTTTTGGCTGGAATTCTCCCTTTGGCTTCACCTACAATAAAAACCAGTCAATCACATGTTCAACATTCTGCACAAATATCTTAAGCAATAAAACATGGAAAACATCATGGACTTTCACTGTCAGAGGCAATGAAAGTCGGTATGCCATTGGTCTAATCTTTTCAAGGATCTCAAAAGGCCCGTAATACCGAGGTGCCAACTTAGCACATGATCCAATCCTCAAGGAGCTCCTCTTGGGGTTGATGTGCAAGTACACATGCTCCCTAACCTAAAACTCCTTAAATTCGTTGTGTTGATCTACATAACTCTTCTTCATGTCTTGTACTACCTTTAAATTCCTTTTAATAACTTTCATTTTGTTGAAATTTGGTACCGGAGGACAGGTGGTTTCCTTAGGCTTTGATCTTTGGTCTAGGGAAAGTGTCCAAAAGATTTTAATTTTTTCTCCTAAAGTGACTTTATAAATTTTTATAAAGTTAAAATCTAATTTAAAAGTGACTTTAAGTGATAAAGTTACTAACTCTAATTTTAAAGTGACTTTTATAAAGTCAATGAAAAATTAGAAAGGAAAAGTGACTTTGGAAATAAATGACTAAGTGGGTCTTTATTAAAGTGGGGTGAATTAAAAAATAGAAAGTGAGATTTAAATGTGCATTTAATCTCAGCCATTGATCTAAATCTATCTCAACCATTGGATTTAGGGATCACCCAAAAGTCATTTAGGGTTGGGTTAAAGGAGGAAAAGGAGAAAAAGATCATTCATTCTTTCATGAGCAGATTGGGAGAAGGAAAGCAAGAGAGCAAGGGAGATTTCTGGGCAAGAAGGAGAAAGAGGCAGCAGTTTGGCACACATACCAGACAGCTCTTCAGCAAATCAGAACAGCAGAAAGAACAAGCAGAACAACAGAAAGAACAAGCAAAAAAAGATGATTTTTTGCTGAAAAACTGAGAAAAACTTATTTTTGGGCACGAATATCGAGGAAGTGATTTTCGGCACAGAAATCGAGGTTTGTACGTATAGTCCGCACGGCCGTTCGTACAGTCTGTACATCCGTACGGTCCATACCGCGCATACAGCAAGTTCGCAGGTTGTCTGTTGGGCTGAAAAATAGATAAGTTTGCTTGTTGGAAATTTATTTTGCTGAAATATTTTGCTGAAATTTTCTCACTGTAAAAAGGCATTTTCTAGAAATAACGAAGAGATCTCAAACTGGTTTTCCCTAAGAGTTGTAGGGGGTTTTTCCAGGGTCACGTTGACCAAAAATATCAGTGTTTTAATGTGTTTTTATGGCTGTTTATTACTGCTGATTTTTATTTATGCAATTTCCAACATTCTGTAAATTTTCCAGAATTTGTGTTTTCAGCAAATTTATTTTTCCTAGCTTGTTGAATGTATGTTTATGGGAAAGGGCATTTAACTACATGGGAGAAATAAGGAGAAACTGAAAACCGGGGTGGGAAAACAGATATTTTTACATGGTATCAGAGCTTGAGTGTTGAAGGGCAGTTTGGGACAGCAAAAGAGAAAAATTAGAGCTGCTGATTTTTCACTCAGAAAATTCCAGCAAGCTGATTTTTCGTAAACAGTAGGTTTTATCTTTACTACAACAATGCTATTTTTTAGTTTTAGGACAACAAGATGTCATTGGGATTGAGGGTGGAGGAAAGGTTGGATGGGCATACAAATTACAACGTTTGGAAGGAGAGAATGTAGAGTATCTTTGAGGAGGCAGAAGTCTGGGATATCATGGTGCATACCACACAGACCCCTATTGTTGTGCCTACTTATGCTACTCAGTTGGCTGCTTATAATAAAAAGAACAACAAGGGTAAGAGGCTGATTCTAGATGGAATCAAAGACCATTACATTCCTCATGTGAGAGGAAAGATCAATGCTCATGAGATGTGGACATCATTGTCCAATCTCTACCAGAGTACCAATGAGAACCGGAAAATGGTTTTGAAGGAGAAACTGAAAAACATTAATATGGGCAATGATAGTGCAGCTGGATATCTCACTAAGATTACTAATGTGAGAGATGAGTTGGCAGCGATTGAAGAGGCCATTCCACCCACTGAGTTGGTGCGGATTGCGGTAAATGGCCTCCCCCGTTCATGGATGAACTTTACTGATGGGGTTTGTGCATGTGAGACCCTTCCCACATGGGAGAGGTTTTGGGATGATTGCATTCAGACAGAGATCAGGAAATGTCAGCTTGGGGCAGCCAAGCCAGTTGAGCAGGATGAGGATGTAGCACTGGTGGCAGGAGCCAAGAAAGGCAAAGGGAAGAAGCAGGCTTCCATAAGCAGTGGTGGGGGAAAAGGCAAAGGTAAAGGTAAATAGGTAAACGCACAGAAGGACTATTCCAAGGTGAAATGTTGGAACTGTCAAAAGATGAGACACTATGCAGTTGTGTGTCCGGAGAAGAAGAAGAAGAAGGGGAAGGAACAGAGTTTGGTAGCTTCAGCAGAGATTGAGGACTTTGCAGGTCGTTTCGACCGGGAGTTTGCGTTCACTATGTGTGAGTCCTCTAGTGTAGGATCACCTGCCATACAGGTTTAGAGGGAGCATGCTTTTCCCCCCATTAGCGAAGCATCTACAGGTATCTGGTATGTATGTAGACAGTGGGGCTTCACGTCATATGACAGAAGTCCGTGAGTACTTCTCAGAGCTTTCAGATAGTGACACTGATGTAGAGGTAGTACTCGGTGATGACAGAGTTGTTAGAGCAGTCGGGGTGGGGACACTGACATTTCAGAGGGAGTCCAAAACTCCCTTGAAAGTGACAGAGGTTCTTTATGTGCCAGGGATGAGGAAGAACCTCATATCTGTCTCAGCTTTGGAGGACAGAGGATATGAGGTACTGTTCAGGGGAGGACAGGTGTTGATGTATCCCAGGGGCGCTCCAGCTGAGTCAGCTAGAGTGATAGGTTTACGCCATGCAAAGGTGTACAGGTTTGCATTCCAGCCCCTTT
>APFE030855496.1:0-10007 GCA_000404065.3 Pinus taeda | reverse complement strand
GATATCTTCGTTGCTTTGTATCTGATAAACATACACAATGGGTCAAATGGTTGCCTCTGGCGAAATGGTGGTATAACACTTCCTTCCATAGAACAACAAAAATGACCCCATTTATGGCACTTTATGGGTATCAGCCACCATCCATCAATCATATTTAAGAGAAAATTCTAAGGTTCAAGCAGTGGAACATCACATCGAACATCAACAACAAGTCCTCCAACTCTTAAAGGATAACCTCGTGTTGGCACAGAATAGAATGAAACAATAGACAGATCAACATCGCAGCAAAAGAAGTTTTGTTGTAGGTGATTGGGTATTTCTATGGCAACAACCATATAAGCAAATGTCCCTCAAGCAAGCTAAGAAGGATAATAAATTATCACCAAAGTATTATGGTCTGTACAAGGTGTTGCAAAAGATTGGTACTATGGCATACAAATTGGAGCTGCCTGTAGCTTCTTGATTTCACCTAGTTTTCCATGTTTCATGTTTAAAGAAGGTTATAGGCGACAAGGTCCCAGTTCAAACAATATTGCCAGAACTTGATGAGGAAGGAAAAATTATATTGGAACCGGAAGCAGTCACAGAAACAATATCTCGACAGCTACGAAATCGATCAATTTTGGAGTATCTTATCAAGTTGAAGAACTTTCTGCGGAAGATTCCACATGGGAGGATGAGAATTTTATACATAAGTATCTAGAACTACTCAAGCGTTGAGGACAACACTTTTTTTTAAGGAGAGGGGCATGTTGGGTCCCTATAATACTAGTGATTACCCCATTACTATGGTAGTTGTACCCCTAATTAATATTGTTGTGCCCCTATTGTCCCCATATTGTTATCACTGTGCTCCATAGAATCCCTCTATTGTTATTTTTGTGGCTTTATATTATTATTGTTAGGTCGGCTGGGTTATATTGTGACTCCTTAGACTCATATATATAGAAAGGAGGTTTTGTCATTTGTATCATCCAAGAATTTTTCATTTATGTAATGTAAAGGAGGTTGCCCCCTCGAAGAGGCTGAATTCTGAGGCATTGATCTATCTTTTCTATCTTTTCTTGAGCTGGTTTCATAACAGGGAACCGTCAATGAGGCACAATCATCCACACAGCTGGAGGCCATTTGTAGCCTAGATCGAAGACTTGTGAAGGAGTGGCCTCATATCCCTAGGCAGGGGCAAGCCCCATTTAATGTCAACCTCATGGAAAAGCAGTACCAGTTTGCAGTTCATAGTACATAACCCTTGTAATATTGTAATCAAATGAGACTTAAGGGTTTAGGGTATAGTTTAAACGTTTCAAAAGGCAAACATTATGTAATGTGACCATCAATTATTATGTGAGCATTGACTCATATAAGCATAAGGGAAGTACCCAAATACATAATCGCATGTTATTTGAGTTTAACACTAATCCATAGGTAAATTCAATAGTAAATAGTAGTCTTTTCAAAGTAATTGTTAGGCTTTGGTATATAATTTTTTTTATGTATATGAATTTAATTTATTACTTATGGATATGTGGCATATGGTATCAGAGCAGCTTAGGTTGCTAAACTGAGACCTCTGGGATCAAGGAAATAACAAATTTTGTGATATGCACGTAGGAAGCAGGAACAACTAGTATGAGGAGGACAGGTAATCCACCACTCAGACCATTTTAGGAGGGTAATCCTGAAGTGTGGGTACAGCTAGGCGAGGAGCCACAAAACATCGACATAGATATTAGGGAGACATAGGAGTTAAAGGATGAAATGGCCCAGCTATGGGCAAATAACGAAAGGTTAATGCAGGAACAAGAAAAAATTATGAAGAGACTATCTGATAGACAAAATAATCAGCCATTAATTCCCAACCCCGAACATAGAAATGCATTAGGGGAACAAGAATTCTGGATTGAAGACATGGAAACTGGTTGTGGAGAAGAGAATCATGAAGAGGAATCGGATAATGTGTCCAATCACAGAACACAAAAGAGGCAGGAAGTGGAACTACAGGGTGAGTTTGAAAAGACAAAACCCCCTCTCTTTGATGGAGAATAGGAAGAAGCGGATGAAGCATGGCTCATAAATATTAATAAATACTTCCAGTTATATGAATATGACCAGAATCTCAAGGCTCGCTTGGCTATTTTTCAACTACAAGGACATGCTATGGTGGGAGGAAGTAAAGACTGTATGAGGGGTGGATGAGCAAAGTATCACTTAGGAAAAACTCCAGAGACATTTTAAAGAAAAATATCTAACAGAAAGATTCTATGATGAAAAATCTAAAGAATTTCATGATCTCCAACTAGGACAAATGTTCATGGATGAATTCATAACAAATTTCACTTCATTACTTCGATATGTGTCATACATACATGAAGAAAAGGCAAAGGTACAATGATTCATCAATAGCCTACCTCTAGTCATTAAGGAATGACTATAATTTGACAACCCAAAGCCCATGGACAATGTGATCCATAAGGTACCAATTTTCTATCAGTAGAATAGGCCAAAAAGATACATGAGCAAAACATGGAATGATAAGAAAGGAAATAAATTTGTTCCCAATCAGAAAGGGAATAAAGGTTCTGGTAGCAAAGGGGTGTATAAAGGACAAAGTAATAGAAATTTTAATAAAAATCAGCATAGATTTAAAGCTTCAACTGAAGCTGGAACTCAGAAGAAAACGAGCAAAACTAGAGTGGAATTGGCTAACAGGCTCCCTGTATAGTTTTGGGGATGCAGAGGCCCGCATTATATCAAGAACTGCTCACAACGCAAAGGAGATGATCAGATTTCTCAGTTACAAGAAGCCTCTACAGTGGGAGATGTAGCAAGGAGTCTCCCAAAAATTAATGCGGCCCTGGAACATCATCAAGCAAAATTTCAGCCAACAATGATTGAATTTGAAGGTAAAATTCTGGACCAAGTTGTGTCACTTTTGATTCACCCCAGAGCTACTTTGAGTTATCTTATCCCTAAGACTGTAGGGCAATGTATATTACAAACAAAAAAGTTTAAAAACTCATGGTTGGTACAACTAGCCACTAGAGCGAAAAGAAGAGTTTTGGCCAAAGTTGGTAATTGTCCACTAGTATTAGCTAATCAGTCCATCAGGGTAGATCTGAATGTATTACCATTAGGGTCTTACGATGTCCTTACTGGTATGGACAAGTTAGAAAAACATTGGTCCCTTATAAACTGAAAAACTAAGACCATTAAGTTTCAAGATGACAAGGGAGAAAGACAAGAGATGCAAGGCATATAGAAGCCTCTACAAGTAAGACTGGTAATAGCCTCTCAACTAGCTAAATGCATCAGAAAAGGTTGTCATATTTTCACCATACAAGTGGGTTATGCTGATTCTAAGGAGAAATCTTCTACTCTAGAGAATATACCGGTGATACAAAACTTTCCAGATGTCTTCCCCAAAGAAATCTCGGGTTTACTTCCAAAAAGAGATAGATTTTACAATTGAATTGATTCTGGGTGTTGCCCCAATCTCTCGAGCCCCTTACCGCATGAGTGTACCCAAATTAACAGAAGAAAAAATGAAATTACAGGAGCTGCTAGATAAGAAGTATATTCGACCTAGTGTGTCTCCTTGGGGAGCCCCGGTATTGTTCATTAAGAAGAAAGATGGAATGTTGCGAATGTGTATGGACTACCGTTAGTTAAACAAACTGACCATTAAAAATAAATATCCCTTACCTCGCATAGACGAACTATTTAACCAAGTTAAATGGGAAACCATCTTCTCCAAGATTGACCTCCAGTCAGGCTATTGTCATATCTAGATGAAGGAGGAGGATATAGCGAAAACTGCCTTCAGAACTCATTATGGGCATTATGAGTTCATAGTGCTGCCTTTTGGGTTAACTAATGCACCCACAACTTTCATGTTTCTCATGAACAACATATTCCATCAATACCTAGACAAGTTTGTGTTAATCTTTATTAAAGACGTAGATTTACTCCTGGAGCATTGAAGAACATAAGGAGCATCTCCGCATTGTTCTTCAAGTTCTAAGAGAACACTAGTTATATGCCAAATACAACAAGTGTGATTTCTTCAAGGAACAAATCCAATACTTGGGACATATTATCACCAAGGATGGAATCGCAATGGACCCGGAAAAAATAAAAACCATCATGGAATGGTCAATACCAAAGGATGTGGCAGGCATAAGATCATTCATGGGTCTAGTGAGGTATTATAGGCGATTCATGAAAGGCTTCTTGAGGGTGGCATACCCTATCACCTCTCTGCAAAATAAAGGAAGGGCCTTTAAATGGACCCCTGACTACCAAAAGATTTTGTACCAGCTCAAACATTTACTTACCACTACCCCAATTCTGAGTATTGTTTATCCTAACAAGGATTATGTGGTATGTACAAATGCTGGCAAGGAAGGGTAGGTGGCGTACTAACACAAGAAAGCAGGGTTATAGCCTATGGGTCAAGAAGTCTCAAAGAATACAAGAAACATTACTTTGAATATGACTCGGAGTTAACTGCAGTGATTCACACCTTGAAAATGTGGCGACACTACTTATTGGGCTAGAGATTTCTTCTATTAACATATCATCACATCATCACAAGCTATTTCAAGCAGCCCACCTTAAATGCTAGGAAAGCTTGATGCACTAATTTCCTAAGCGAATTTGATTTTGAAATCAGACATTTGAAGGGAAAGGAAAATTGGTTTGTGGATGCCCTAAGTTGAAAAGTACATTGCTTATATGAAATTTCTCTTAGTGAGTCACGTACTACTTTCTATGAGTAGATTCATGAAACAACTATGCAAGACGTAGTGTATAAACATTTGTGGCAGCAAGAAAAATTGGTAAACAACCATGAGCAACAAATGGGATACGAGGATACTTCAAATGAACTGCTGGCTTATAGGAAGAGGCTATATGTACCAAACCAAAAGTTGCTTAAAGATCTAATTTTAGATGAATATCATAAAAGTCCTTATATCAGGCACCCAGGGTATCAGAAAATGATTTTTGTCCTTAGAAAGGAATTCTTTTGGCTCGGAATGAAGAAATAAGTAGAAAAATATTTAGGGTTTCGTTTGGAGTGCCAGCAGATTAAAGCAGATCACCAACACCCATCAGGGTTTCTTCACCCACTGCCTATTCTTGAATGGAAGTGGGAGGCTATATCTATGGATTTTATCACTTGTTTACCTAGATCAAAAAAATTAAATGACTCTATTATGGTGGTTGTTGATAAGTTGAGAAAATCTTCCCATTTTATACCTGTTTAATCTACTTATAAAGTGGTACAAATTGCTAATATTTTCATGCAAAATATTTTCAAATTGCATGGCCTGCTCAAGATGATAATTTTTTACCGAGATGTGAAATTTACATCAGCCTTTTGGAAGGCCTTGTTTGAGGGATTAGGTACTGAATTATATTTCAGTACCGCATATCACCCTCAAATGGATGGACAGATGGAAAGAGTTAATCAAGTAGTCGAAGACATGTTGTGAGCTTATGTGATGCAAAAACCCTCTAAGTGGGAGGATTTCTTGCACCTAGTAGAATTTTCATACAACAATGGGTATCATACATCACTACGGATGAGTCCATTTGAAGTACTAGAGGGGCGTAAGTTTAGAACACCCTTGTGTTGGAGCAGCCCAGAGGACAAGCTAATGTTGGGACCAGATATGCTGGAAGAAATGGAGAATATGGTGAAAAGTGTATGAAATAAATTAAGAGTTGCTCAGGACTGGCAAAATAATTTTTTTAATCAAAAAAGGAGCTTCTATCTATTCCATGTGGGAGAACATGTGTACATACGAGTATGAGCTAAGAAAAGTACCTTGCAATGGACCAGATGTGCTAAGTTAGCACCCCAATTTTGCAGGCCTTTTGAAATTTTAGCTTGAATTGGGCCAGTGGTGTACCAGCTCGCTTTACCCAGTCATATATGTGTACACAATGTATTCCATTTTTCTTTACTTAAGAAATACATTTATGATGCTAAACATATAATAAACTTGAAAGACATTCAGGTGAGCTAGTGTTGGGTCCCTATAATACTAGTGATTACCCCATTACTATTGTAGTTATACCCCTTTTTAATATTGTTGTGCCCCTATTGCCCCCATATTGTTATTACTGTGCCCCATAGAATCCCTCTATTGTTAGTTTTGTGGCTTTATATTATTATTGTTAGGTCGGCTGGATTATATTGTGACTCCTTAGACTCCTATATATAGAAAGGAGGGTTTTTCATTTGAATCATCCAAGAATTGTTCATTTATGTAATGTAAAGGAGGTTGCTCCCTCGAAGAGGCTGAATTCTAAGGTGTTGATATATCTTTTCTATCTTTTCTTAAGCTGGTTTCATAACATTTGGTATCAGAGCTTTGGATTCTAGGGTTTTGCTGCTCCAAACAGGTCATCGTGGTAGTTTCGCTATAACTTTTTTTTTGTGATGTTTCAAAAGTCACAAAAAAACCCATTTGACAAGAAATCTCTCTGAATCTTGGGTCCAAATTTTAGAGCTTTTCACGCTATATTTACGGAGATATGATTTGAGGAAGTTGGTCTTTTTGCAGACTCCTGAATTACATTCCAAATAGGTGACCTGGGGAAAATCATCATAACTTTCTCCCTAAGGATCGGATTGAAATTTCATAAGAAGGTACAGAAAGAGGACGGACTTTAGTTTCTTGTATGCATTTTTCAGATCCAAAGGTTGCAACAGTGACTCGTGGCACGTCGTACAAGTTTGCTCTATTGAACTAGTCTATAATCAAGTCATTGTGGGAGATTTCACATAACTCTTCCTTGGAGAATCCAATGTGGGTCAGACTTGTGGCATTAGAAAGAGGACACAGAGGGATACTACAGGTCACAAATTCAAAACTAGATGATTGGAAAGTACAGAGATACATCAGAGGCAATATCGAGCTCCTACAAAGTGAAAAAAGATGTGTAGATTTTCTTAAATTTTTGCTTAAGCTTGGTTTGAAAATTTATTTTGAAGGAATTCAAAGGGCATAGCAGAGCATTATTATCAATAATTGATGCTCCAAGGAAAGAAAATGCAAACACCTAGTAAGGAACCTGAAAGCTCTAGCATGACTCATGAAGAAGAGGAAGAAATGCAACATGATATATCAAAATTACAAGACCAAGTGCAAAAAATGTCAGCCTCACAAAAGCTAACAGAAGCTAAGATAAATGGCATGGAATCAAAGATAAAGGGTGTGGAAGCTAAGATGGACAATTTGAAGAAGGATCTGAAGACAGACATGGAAGAATTGAAGATAGATTTGAACACAAACTTGAAGACAAGCATGACAGATATGAAGACAGATTTGACAAAATTTCTACAAGAAATACTTACTAATGGTGAAAAGGTAGTAAAGGAAACTCATGATGCGAACAAAAGAAATGTTAATCATGATTCCATAGACTCTAATGTGGGATCGAAGACCCATCATATTCCAAAAATCAATATGAGGAAGTTTGATGGCAAGGATTCCGCAACATGGATATTACAGATGGAGCAATTTTTCGATCTCAATAATGTGCAAAACACACAAAAGGTACGTATGGCAACTTTATATTTAGAACCAAATCAGTTAGTATGGTATCAATGGCTTTGCTCTCGTAAACAATTTATCACTTGGGCAATTTTTACGGAAGAATTGATGGCACATTATGAGGATACAAAAAGCAACACTTTTTTTAGCCAATTGATAAGTCTCAAACAAAAGGGTTCAATAATGGAGCACATTGAGGAGTTCCAAAATTGAACATAAGGGTAAAAGATATTCCAGAGGAGCATAGGATTGATGTGTTCATAGGGTCTTTAAAGGATAATATCCAACATGATGTTCGCCTTTGGGAACCTGATTCATTAGAGAAGGCATTCAGGTTAGCAAGAAAAATAGAAAGCAAAATTATGGCAATCAGGAAGCATACCACTCACAACTATAAAGACGGAAGTGTTGTTGCCCCTAGTCTTCCACTATAAGGTTGACACCACAACAATTGGAAGAAAAAAGAGCAAAAGGGCTTTGCTATAGTTGTGATAGCAAATACACTAAAGGTCATAAGTGTGCTGAGAAGAAATTATTCTACATAGATTGTGAAGAGGAAGAAGAAAAGGAGCAAGAAAGGTCAAAAGAAGAGGATATACTCCAGGAACAAAGCCTAGATGAAGAACAAATGAATCTGACCATATCTTGTAATGCATTGGTGGAATTACCACTCCTCAAACCATCTAGAAGGACAAATCAAGAAGAAAAAGATAATAGTGTTGATTGATTCAGGAAGTACCCACAATTTTATTCATTGTAAGGTAGCAAAAGAATTGAATTGCTTTTTATATTCGACACCAGAGTGTCAAGTGATGGTTGCAAATTGAGGAACAATAAATTGCTCTGGAAAGTGCTATAATATCAAGCTATCCATGGGACAATATGTATTGACTAGCCCAGTGCTTTGCATTCCAATGGGAGGTGTTGATGTTGTATTAGGAGTCTAATGGCTAAAATCCTTGGGTACAATAGCTTTTAATTTTCAAGAACTTTTCATGAAATTTTCTATGGAAGAAAAGGAAGTTGTATTAAGGGGTATTGTAAGGAAACCAAGAAAGATAATCAGCTCTAATGGTATGACAAAGCTTCTAAAAAAGGAACGAAAAGATGTAATTGCCCAATTATGTTCACTAGATGTTTTCACATTGGAATCATCTATTTCTCTAGATCCCCAAATAGTCTTGGACAATAATTCCAAGGTATTTGAGACTCCCAAATGTCTCCCACCTATTTGTGATCATGATCATGCTATTCATCTGATTCTAGGAAGTGTTCCTCCAAACATCAGGGCGTACAGATATCCCTATGCCCAAAAGAGTGGAATTGAACGTATGGTTGCAGAAATGCTAGAGGCTGGTATAATTCAACCCAATCAAATTTCTTTCTTTGCTCCAGTAGTATTGGTGCACAAGAAGGATGGATCATGGCGCATGTGTTCGGATTATAGGGAGCTCAACAAGATCACTATTAAAGATACGTTTCCCATTCCTGTCATTGATGAATTACTGTATGAATTGCATGGATCAATTTACTTCACCAAGTTGGATCTTCGTTCAGGATATCATCAAATCAAAATGAAGACTCAAGACATTCCGAAAACAACATTTAAAACTCATCAGGGTCATTATGAATTTTTGGTCATGACTTTTGGCATTACCAATGCACCCTCAACATTTCAAGGTTTGATGAATTCAATTTTCAAACCATTCCTTAGAAAATTTATGTTAGTGTTCTTTTATGATATACTAATCTACAGCAAGTCTTGGAAGGATCATGTTGAACATGGTTACAAGGTGCTACAACTATTGGAGGAAAAACAATTATATGCAAAAATATCCAAATGTTTCTTTGGAGTACAATAGGTGGAATATCTGGGTCATATTGTATCTCATGAAGGAGTTAAGGTAGACGCTAGTAAAATTAAAGTCATTAAGGAATGGAGAATCCCCACATCCATAAAGCATCTACGAGGATTTCTCGAGTTGACACGGTATTATCGCAAGTTTGTTAAGAATTATGGGAGAATAGCAGCACCTCTAACAACACTATTGAAGAAAGATGCATTTTCATGGACTCGAGAAGCAACAAAGGCCTTCGAACATCTTAAAGAGGCAATGTGCCAAGCACTTGTCTTAGCTACACCGGAGTTCACAAAAAGCTTTATTATGGAAGGTGATGCTTCGAGAAATGGAATTGGTGCTATTTTAATGCAAGATGAGAGACCCATTGCTTTTGAAAGTCGTCCAATCAAGGGAAAGTTTTTACACAAAGCTATTTATGAGAAGGAAATGTTGGCAATACTCCATGCACTTAAGAAATGGCAACCCTACCTAATGGAAAGACACTTCAAGGTAAAAACGGATCATGATAGCCTTAAATACTTTTTAGAACAAAGATTATCCTCTGAAGAACAACAAAAGTGGGTCACAAAGATGTTGGGTT
>APFE030855495.1:11810-53441 GCA_000404065.3 Pinus taeda | reverse complement strand
TATGGATCCAGTTTGAAAATTTATGAAAAGTGGTCCTTGAAAGAAAAGAAGTAGGGGGTTGTAGCTCCCTTCCAGGAGAGACTGGAAAACGAGAGAGAGTTGTAGCTCTCTGCAGGTTCCAGCCTGCGTACTGGTAAAGGACTGCACCAGTACAAGACCATTGTAAAAGGAGTTTCTAATTTGAAAGAAGATAGAGACATATTGCAGCAGGTGGTTTTCACCCACATTGGGTTTCCACCTTATATCTGGTGTTCTTTGATGTGACTGTCTATTTTCTTGTTATGCTCATTATTTATGGTATTGGTATGCAAAAATAATTCAAAGTATAAATAAGAAAGATTTGGTAAAAGAATTTGATAATACTGATTCACCCCCCCTCTCAGTATTATTGTCAACACCATGGTCATTCCTTTTTATTTCACTAAGACCCTTACCAATTTCATCATTTTGCAAGGAAACTTCTCCAACATGTTGAGCAAATCCAACAATTTCCCGACCTTAGTTTTGAGTTTTGAGTGATACTAGGCATTTTATTGCTTCATTCCATCCACCAGCCACCTTCCCTAAGCCTTCCATTACCTTCAACACCCATAATTTTTCTCTCGGTTGTATCATGCAGAAATATAGGGAATTTTGTAGGTTTTTAGGACATCCTGTAGGTTTCCCTGTAGCGGCCTGTTTTGAGGCTGAATTGAGGGAAAATCCTGTAGGAAGCTAGAAAAGGTCATCTAAGGGTCTCTCAAACCTTCCAACCATCCACCAGCATTCCTAAGCCACCTTCCGCATCACCCAAAAGAGATTAGCTTTCACCCTTTTCCACAAAAAAGACAAAAATAAAAAGAAACAGATTTATTTTAGCCATTTACATGCACAATAGTAGAATGTTGATGTTTTGGATTTACATGCTTAAGGGAGTAGAATTTCATACATGTTAAACTAGCATTCTTTTTGAAACATAGTCTCGAAGCAGTTAGTTATAAAATGGTGTGTTTTTAGCATTGGATTTCAGTGTTTTTCCTTATTGCAGTAAATAAGCTTTCTCTTAGAGTAGATTTCTCTTTCCCTCATTAGTAATCAAGCTTCTTATGAATCCATAGAAGTCTGGCTTGAAAACCCCTAGTGGTCTCTCGCTAGCTAAACAATGACAAAAGGGAAGAACCATCACTTTTACTTGTGTATACAACACTGTCACCTCCAAGTTTGTACGAACCCCAGGTTCATAAAGTAAAGTTGGTAGCCCGAGGAGTTGCAACATTCTTGTTGCAATATTGGTGCTCGTCACTTTTTGGCTCCGTTGCTGGGGAGGTGTTTGAGTAATATGTTATTACTGCCTTCTTTCTTCCATTTCTTCTTTTTGATATTCTACTATTAGTTTTAGTTATGCAAGAGTAATTTAGTTGTTTTCTTTTCAATTCTGCATTCGTTGTTTTCCTTTCCATTTTGCAAGTAAGATTTCATTCAAAATAGTTAGTTTTCATTTAGTTAATTAATTTTCATTTAGTCCGCAATTTCAATTCTGCAATCACTTTCAAAGTTTAAAAAAAAACTCCAAAAAAAAAACATTTCTTTTTCATGCCTCGTAGGAGTAGGGATAACTTAGAGAAATTTTTGCCAAATATCCCCACTGCTTCAAATATCCAACCTTCCCTCTTCTCCAGTGGCTGTGAATTGGAGGAACCCTTAGGTGAGCAACCTAAAATATTTGAAGAACCTACAGGGGCAAAAGAAGAATAAGAACCCATTCCTACTAATCCAATGACTGAAAATAGGAATGAGAGAGGAAATAGAGAAAGTGTTGAGGGTGCCTTCCCCATCAGGGAAACCAATGGGGATACTAAGATGAATAATATAAGCCCCTCTACCCTTCCTCATACCCATGGCCTGATGGCAAAAGATGCAAACACTTTCTTATTTGAATTTTCTGTCATATGCCAAACCTATGACTACACCAATGATGAGAAGAAGTTGAAACTATTCCCATGCACTCTCAAGGATGCAGCTTTGCGCTGGTTCATGGTTTTACCTAGGGATAACATTACCACTTGGGCTCAGATGCAACAAGCCTTCAACAACAAGTATCGAGAATACTGTAGGTCTAACGACACTAAAGAGGAAATTTTTATGATGACCTTAGGGCATGATGAATCCCTAGAGGATTATGAAGAAAGATTCCAGATTAGCTACAAAAGGGCTAGGTGCACACTTGACCCTGAGTCACTGAAGCTAGTCCTGCTTAGAGGAGTAAGGGAAAATCTTCTAGATACCCTAAACTTGTTAGTAGGAGGGGACATCTACTAGTTACTCTATGAGGATATCAAGACTATCTTTAGAAACCACTCTAGGGAAGCTAGGAAAAAGGGTAGGGATAGTCAACCTATGGTCAGTCCATCCTCTTCCAATTCATCCATCAAGGGTGAAATTGGAAACATGATAGAGGATTTTAAGAGTGAGATGCTATAAACCCATGCCCTACAAATGGAAACTATGCACATTAAGAGAAAACAAGAGGAAGTAGAGAGAGCCTTAGCCATTTTCTGCTCTAAATGCACCAGGAGGCACCCTATGAATGAATGTCCATTGAATTCAATTGAAATATTCTCAGTATGTAAAGAAAACCACTACAAAGATAAGTGCCCTTCTCTACTTGGACTAAACGTTGTATATCAAGGAGCTGAAGCGGTGATTAAACAACTCTGTTACATAAATCAAAGGGGACCCCATGGGCCTAGGCCATACTAGCAAGGCATGAAAGGGTCATCCCATGCATATTACAACCCCAACTAGACCAAGTCCATTCCATCGTGGAGGCCCCCTACTCATCCATCATGGTCTACACCTCCTCCTTGGTCCTTTTCACCTCAGTATCATTCCCAGCCAACTAGCTAGTCATTTCAACCATATGCTCTACCACAACCTTAGTGGAATACACCGCCCTACGGGTGGAGGCCCCCATACAACAATGCCCTGGCTTTATTTCCTTCACCACTTTCTCAACCAAAAATTTTACACTTTGCTCCACCTAAACAATCCCTTATGTTTTCTCAACCAAATCCAAACCTGAACAATAGACAGGCGCAGTATATAGTGGAGAGATATCCTATCCATCTTATGTTGTGAAAATTCATGAAATCAACCTGAGATTAGGGAGAGTACTCTCGGACAACCAACCTATACCTCCACTTAGGGAGGTTGTGAAAGAAAGAGAGGAAAGCATGCCTAAAGTAAATCCACAACCCTTTCCTCAGAGATTAACCCAACCACTCCAGCCTACCCCCGAAGAGACTAAACTTCTAGGAGTATTTAAAAACCTATGTGTCAAAATTTCACTTCTCCATGCTATAATAGATGTACCTATTTACAACAAGTTGATCAAGGAGAAGTTCTTCAAGCATCCAGGGAGGCGAAAAAGAGATGCCCCTACCATTAATGGCATTGGACAGTTGTCCGACTTAATGATGGGGCAAGTAATCTGCCCAAATTATTTGAACCCTAGAAGCCCTGTAGTAGATGTGCACATCAATGGCACCATTGTCCCACACACTTTAATTGATCTTGGGGCTACCATTAATGTGATGACTGAGGAAACCATGCTCAAGTTCAACCTCCAGGGTTCATTGAGAAAGACAAAAACAATCCAGCAACTTGCAGACCACTCCAGAGTGACCCTTGAGGGGATTATGGAGGATGTGATGGTCTCCATTGAATCTTGGGAATAGCTTTCAGATTTCCTAGTTCTCCAACCTAAGGCCAAGCTTATTGGTTACCCTCTCATATTTCGGAAGCACTGGCTAGCCATTGTTGATACCTAAATTAGCTATAAGGATAGAAATATGACTATCAAGAATGGCCATATGTCCAAGAAGTTAGTCCTATATCCTCCTACTCAACCATCTCTAGAACATGACTTACCTTTATGGCTAGAAGAGGAGGAAGAAGATGAAGCTTATCCTGCCCAAATCTATACCTTAGAAACAACCATGGGAAGTGGACAACCATATGAAGATGATTTGATTCAACACATACTCCAAAGTCCAACTCCCAATACATTTTCCTTAGAAGAAGTAGTAAAGAAAACCCAGAACAACCATAAGATTGATCTATGATTAGCCAATTCCAACCCTATTTATGTCAAAACAATATAATTTGGCCCTGAGAGAACTTTGAAAATCAACCCATCTCTTTTCGTTCACCAAGAAGAAAAGTTGTGAAACATGCTAAAGGAACACCTAGATGCCTTTGCTTGGAGTTACAAAGAAATGAAGGGAGTGTACCCCTCAGTTTGTACTCACCATATTTATATCAAAGAAGGGTGAAAACCAATCTGATAACCCTAAAGGAGGATGAATCCAAATCTTAAGGATATAATTATAGAAGAACGTCAGGATTCATCTACCCTATCTCAGACAATGAGTGGGTCTCTCCTTTAGTGTTGGTTCCAAAGAAAAATGGTAAGTGGAGGATTGTATCGACTACATAGAGTTAAACAAAGTCACAAAGAAGGACCATTTCCCTGTACTTTCATCAACCAAGTGCTAGATGGCCTAGCAGGGAATTTTTTTTTCTTTTCTAGATGGATTTAGTGGGTACAATCAAATCCATATCAACCTAAAATACCACAATAAAACCACGTTCACTTGTCCTTGGGGTACTTTCACCTATAGGGTCCTTCCCTTTGGCTTATGCAATGCTCCTACCACTTTCCAGAGAGAAGTCCTGAGTTTATTTTTTGTGTTAGTCCATGATGCAATAGAGATTTATATGGATGATTTTTCACCTCATGGATGTGATTTCCAGGAGCCTTTATCCAACTTAGGTAAGGTGTTGAACAAATGCATTGAAATGAACCTGTCTCTTAGTCTAAAAAAATGTGTGTTCATGATGACTACAGGGACTGTGCTAGGTCATTCAATATCCCAACAAGGGCTACAGGACCCAAACAAAATAACTATCATCCTAAGGGTCCCACCTTTGCAAAAGCAGAGAGATTTCAGAAGTTTCCTAAGGTTAGCTGGATACTATCAAAGGTTTATAAAAGACTTCAGCAAGTTAGCTTCTCCTTTATTTGGGTTGTTGGCCAAAGAATCTAAGTTTATATGGTCAAAAAGTTGTCAAGAGGGCCTAGACACCCTAAACGACAAGTTGACCACTGCACCAATTCTCCGAGGCCCAAATTGGGCCCTTCATTTCCATATACATGTTGATGCCTCACACAAAGCCTTAGGAGCAACTCTAGGTAAGATATATGAAAATTTTCCTTATCCCATTTAGTTTATCAGTAAGAATCTATTAAAGGCCGAACTGAACTACACAATGACCAAAAAGGAGCTCCTGGATGTTGTGCATTCATTGAAAAAAATTTGAAATTACATTACAGGTTATCAAAAATTTGTGCATATTGATCATGCTGCAATCAAATATTTAATGAATAAACCTGATTTGAATGCCTAGATTATTAGATGGTTACTTTTATTACAGTAGTTTTATCTAACCATTGTTGATAAGCCTAGTGAGGAAAATGTTGTTGCAGATTTTTTGTCCAGATTCACTTTTCCTGCAGGTGAGGAAGGAATGGTTGATGATCAGTTACTGGATGAACACTTATTCACCATTTCAGTTCTCTCCCCATGGTTTGTTGACATAGAAAACTATTTGGTATCTACACAGTTCGCACTAAATTTGTCCTCCAAAGAGAAAATAAATATTGTGAGGAAGAGCACCCCATTCACTTGGATTGGAGGCAACCTCTTCCAACTAGGCTTGGATCAAATTCTGAGAAGATGTGTTAAGGAGGAGGAAGTCATTGACATCCTTATGACCTATCATGGTGGTCCTTGTGGAGGTCACTTTGCAGCAAAGAGGACAACATTCAAGGTGTTACAAGTTGGTTGTTATTGGCCCACTCTTCATCAGGATGTGAAAAGATATACTAGTCAGTGTGACGGGTGGCAAAGAATGGGAAAGCCTACTCCAAAGGATGAAATGCCTCTGCAACCTCAAGTGACTTTCGAGCCATTTGACAAGTGGGGCATGGATTTCATTAGACCTGTTGAGCCTCCTTCCAAGCAAAAGCAGTGCATCATTGTGTGCACTGACTATATGACTAAGTGGGTTGAAACCAAGCAATCATGGCAACAACAAAGGAGAAGGTGGCTGAGTTCTTAAGGGAAAATGCCTTTTACAAGTTTGTGTACCCTAGAGAACTGGTCACTGATCAAGGCAACCAATTTATATCCAACATGATTGAAGACTTGTTAAGCTAGGACGAGGTCAAGCATAGGACATCCACCCCCTATCACCGACAAGATAATGGGAAAGTGGAGGTGACCAATAGAGTGCTAGAGGGCATCCTGACCAAAGTAGTTAGCAACATCAGAAAATATTGGGCAGATAGACTAGTTGAGGCCACCTCGGCCTACAATACCACATGGAAGATCAGCACTAGATTCACACCCTGTGAGTTGGTCTATGGGAAACATTCCTTGATATCCATTGAATTTGAGTATAATACATTGAGGATGGCAACCCAACTAGATGTAGATCTTAGCAGTGCACAAAAAGAGAGATCGCCCAAGTTGAATGGGTTAGATGATTTCAAAATGTATGCCCTCCTACACATAGAGGTAACTCAAATTTAGAGGAATATTTGGCATGACAAGAACACCAAGGACAAGAAAATTCAAGAAGGTGATTGGGCTTTGTTATATGATTCCATATATAAAGACTTTAAGGGAAAGTTAAGGACTAGATGGTTAGGGTCTTATGTCATAGAGAAATATCATGATAATGGTTCGGTGCATATCAAAACCATAGATGTAGAGGCCATTCCTTTACTAGTTAATGGGCACAAATTGAAAGTTTACAAAAGGTCATTGTCAAAGCAAGAGTTCGTTGATGTTATCAACAAAACAATGATGGTTGTGGAGAGAGTCTCAGCTCCTACCTCATCAACTCATTGAGAAAAATGAAAAAAAAAAAGAAAAATAAGGAGACTCATGTGAAAACCTCCATGAGGCACCTAAGTGCCACTATTGGGTTGAAAACCTCTTGAGGCGGTCGAATGGTGTGAAAACTAAAAAAAAAGAGTGAAATAAAAATATCTCTAGGTGAAAACCTCTCTTGAGGCACCCAGGGCAAGAAGCTAGAATGAAAACCTCTTGTAGGGAGACTAGTTGTTTTTCAAAAAAATATATAAATATAAAAAGGGAAAAGAAAAATTATGAAAATATTGTTTGCAGGTCAGTAGGAGGACAATCAGAAAAATAATGGAGAATCAAAAGGGACCTATTCAACTCATAATTTTACTTCTCTATTCATTATCCTTCATCATTCCACCATCCCTTTCAATTTTTTCACTCATTTGCCTCAATTTGCAAAGGTTCTGTTTTTTCTACAGGATTCCCTGAAAACCTACAGGATGATATGGTAGGAATTACAATGGCTTGAGAATTGTAAAGGAGGTGAAACTAGCATAAGGAAATTGCCTTCCCATGTCAAAGAAATAAATTCCTACATCACCATCACATTACCATACCTCTCTCAACCATGATCACCCCTACATTCATCAAAAAAATCAGTTTCCAAAAAATTATAATTTAAAAAAAAAACCACAGAGAAAAAATGTTGAAGACAGAGTGAAAGGGGAAAATATCTGAAGGTTATTTTTCATCATTCACAAACCCCTAGATCTCCTCTCTTCCCATGATAATCATACTCAGATCCCAACAGTAGAATATGATTAAGATTTTTTAGGGAGAATCACCTATTGGACATCATGTAGGAAATCTTGTAGTAGCCTGTCCCACAAAACATAAATCATAGGTTGTAGCAAGTTTCAATAATGGATATCCAACTGTAGAAGAAGCTCCTCCATATCCTAGTAGCAATGGAAGCAACATCATCATCATCAACACCAGGTACCTGCACATCAAAGAAAACCATCAAAGGACAATATAAGAAAAAAGAGGAGAAATCATATGCAGCGAACACACAGCAAAAACCTCATTTCTTCTCCAAATTGTAGCAAGGTATTGTCACCATAGGTAAGTATCTCACTTCCACTCTCTCATTTGCATAATTTTATTAGAAGATGTAAAAATTGTGAATGAGTTGGTTTATAAGCGAAAGGTGGCTAGTTAACTTGGCCACCTTCGTTCAGTCAACGAGGAAAAAATAGTTAGTCCTCACACATGTGGTAGCATTCAAGTCAAAGAAAAGGAGGATGAGGTCAAAAGAAGTTAAGCTATGGATTCCTGAAGTGGGAGTTGATTACAAGGTGAGGAGAATGATGATGCAGTAGGAGGACCAACAATCCAAAAATAGATATGCGTACCTCTGCTTCCAACACACCACCTCACTCAAATCAACCATAAGAGGAAATAAACGTTGATCATCATTCATAGATGCATTCACATTCTTGAGGCTCACACTAAAAAATTCACTCTCAGGTCTCAAACAGTCTATAGGAGAGGTAAATTTCAATTTTTTTCTTGTGCAAGACCACCTATAGGAGCTACAAGAAATCCTACAACACCCCGCAGGAGTCCTATAGGATACAGTGACGTAGTGTACAAGATTGGAAGTGAGAAATTTCAGAGGGAGAAAAATAGGGGTTGGCTACATCAAAGCATTGTAAGGAGGTAGGCTCTACATTTCCTCCAATTTTTCCAAGTCAAAGGAATAAAAAATCTTCTAGTTTGTTGGAATTGATTGTAGTATGAGGGAATTGTATCCATAGGAATTTCAGCTCAATTTCCTCATTCATTAAAATTTTGTATCATACATATATACTCCTCCATCCATTAGACAAAATGATACGAGGGTTTAACAGAAGGGAGCCCATCAACACTTTAAGGATTCATCAACACCCTCCTGTGCTAGAGATATTCACAAGGCATAATTGGATGGGTTTCTTAGAGAAATTGAGGGGGTATGATGATGAAGTAGCCAAAGATTTTTTTCTTTCCCTCATTCCATGACTAGGACCCATGCCACTGTGGTTGTCAGAGGCCTCTCCATATAACTCACCCCTGAACTCATAGGAAGAATTATGACACTTCCTTTAGGAGTGCCTTGGAGAAAGGAGGACAAGGGAAATAGCCAAACTTCAAAGAAGAAATTCCTTTTAGAGGGAGAGGAGGCCATGGAAGACAAAAATGGAGTAAGAAGAGCAAGGCTACCATACCCTTGGAATGAAATAAGCTACAACCTTATAAAATATATATCATGTGAAGGTGGGTATAGTGTGGTATATAGATACCACTTTAGGATTATTAAAGAATTGAGGTTTGGAGCAGATACACCTCCTCACCATAGACTCAACATACCCTACTTCCTTCTTCAGTTAGTGATAGATATGAGCACGAAGGTGTAGGAAGGAAACTACCAACAACTAGCCCATCATGGGTTAATTAGACTCATCATAGAAGATGCCCTCCAAAAACTTAGAATTCCTATCACATGGGAAATGTTTAGATACATGAAGACAGAGGAGGATATAAAAGCCCTCAAACATGACAAGAGCTCTACTACTAGTGAAAGGGATGAAGAAGAGGCTGAAACAAATGAAGAAGAAGCAGAGAGGGATGAAGAGGAAATAGATGAGGAGGAAGAGAAGGAGAAATAGAAGGAAAGTTGTTAAGAAATAGAAGAAGATGCGAAGGATGAAACTAATGAACGAGGTGAGGATCTAGAGGGAGAAGAAGAGGAGAAAGACAAAGATGAAAAAGGCAATGGAAGAAAGGAGGCAGAAGACAAGGAGGAGTCACCTAGGGTGTCTCTAGAACCCGTTGAGAAAAAGGAAACAACTGCCCTCACTACCCTTAGCACCCCTATCAAACAAAAAGGAGAAAGACAGAGACAAACTCCTTTCTAATTTAGAACAAGAAAAAGTACAAGAATAAGGTAGAGAAAACCTCAAACTCCCATCATATTTTTATTGAAGGCTCACCTAAACAATAGGAGAATATGGCTTCTCTTACAAAAACTCAAGGAGAAGGATCCTCAAGACAAAAATCCCCTAACTCTCCTATCTCTTATGTGAGAAGGCCTGTGACTGGATTTGCCTCATCCAAGGGAAATACATCCTACAGGATACACAATAGGACCTACAGGAAGCATATGCAATCCTACAGGAAACTCTGGTAAACCTACATGATAGGCCTCATCATTGGGTAATTATATGGGCCTTAATTAACCTCCTCGCTTAGTCAAACCAACCATTCTCATAACTTACTACATACTTTTGATTATATTTCATTAATGAGATGAGTTAGAGTTGGATATTTTTCTTTCTGGTCTAATGTGCATTTAATGCAGGGTTAAAGGATAAAAGCAAGGATTTTTGGAAATGTCCAAGGTCAAACCTTGAATAGGACAAGGGAGAGGGAATATAGGAGCTAAATCCTCCTCATTTACTACCCCTCCATTTGATTATTCCTCCATAATCTCAGAGTGCAAACAACCAAATCATGAGGACTAGAAGGCAACCGAGCAAGTGAATGAAAAAGCACTAGTTGATCTCAAGTTTGGGAGCCGAGCCTCAATAATTTTAAGGAAGTCTTTGGAGACTTCAGATGTATAAGTAGAGAGGCCCAAGATCTCTGTAGGATTCAGATTTTTTATTGTAAAACTCTACTCTATTTTTTGAGTTGCAAGACTTATGACA
This sequence comes from Pinus taeda, assembly GCA_000404065.3. Classification (NCBI taxonomy): domain Eukaryota; kingdom Viridiplantae; phylum Streptophyta; class Pinopsida; order Pinales; family Pinaceae; genus Pinus; species Pinus taeda. Next base: position 42,778 of record APFE030855495.1, on the reverse strand, counting down.
GTTTTTTATGTAATCCATTGTTTTGGTAATAAGAAAGAGTTTTGTTTTGAGCCAATAGTAAGTTAAATCATAGGGCTGAAGCTCTTGAGTTAGGGCTTAACCATATCAGCCAAGGATGCTCTTTATTTTACATGTATGCTAGTATAGCTTCATAGTTTAATTGTTCATTTTCTTAGTAGATGCATTTCCATTACAATAGTGTAGATTAGATTAGTTGTGTGATAGTTTGCTTCCATTTGTGCCTTCTTTCAAGTAGCAAGTTAACAAGGAGAAAAAGGGATCACCATTAGGTTTTCACCAAGTGTCTTGGCCTCACTTCCGCCCTCTATGACCATGAATTGAGGAAGGGACCCTTCAACAGCCCCAAAAACACATATTTCTATATATTGTATGAGATTTGGAGTTTGTTGTGATTTAGTGTTTGGTTCATGTTGCAAGGCAGATTTCATTTTCATATTTTTCCATCTCGATTTCTGTAATAAGATCTCATTCATGATTTCAACTTTCTTCATGCATAATATAGGCAATTGATTCATGTTTTTCTAGTTTATGAAAATGTATCTTGTTGCATAGTTCTTGGAAGACACACATGTTTTAAGCAGAGCAGGTACTTCAGGAGGAGACCCAGACTTCACCACCACTAGCCACCTTCCACTTCATCAACCTTAGCCAGCTCTTGTTTCACCATGACCCTCACTAGTTCTTTTTCATCATTTTTCATTGAAATTCCGTAGATACATTATGAATCTAGCCATCCCTTATCTTGGATATTGACTCCTGAGTACTCCTAGACCTTATAACACCCAATTACACTCATCACACACCTTTTCCAAGCTTCCCAACACATCCAACACCTCACAATTTACTCTCGGTTGTATCCTATTGGTTTCTTGTAATTCCTACAGGATCATCTTATAGGTTTCTAGTACATCGTGTAGGTTTTCCTGAAACGGCATGTTTTGAGGCCGAGTTGTTGGGGAACCTCTAGGAGGTCCCAAAAGGCCTCCTAGGAACCTTCCACACCATCCAGCCACTTCATAACCCTTCTACCATCCTCAATCACCTTCCATCCACCTATCACATCCACTAGAACAATTAATTTGCATACTTGATTTTGCCTAACAAAACCAAAAAAGTGAAAATAGATTTAGTTTTGTTTTATTACTTACACATTAGTATGGTTTGATGCTATTTACTTCTACAGATTATTTAATAGCATTGGTTTAGTGCTGATTTAGCAATTCTGCTTAGCACAACTATTTAAATGATTAATTAGGATTAGTGTGATTTAGCATTAGATGTTGTTTTCTTCATTGCTAAGGTAGAGTAGCTCTCTTAGGGTAGATTTTCTCTTCTTCCATCAAGGAATCAAGCTTCTTATGACTCTATAGAAGTCTGGCTTAGAACCCCCGGGGTCTCTCTCCGGCTGAATAATGACAACATGCAGGACCATCACTTTTACTTGTGCATACATCACTGTCACCTCCAAGTTTGTACAAACCCTAGGTTGATAAGTAAAGTTGGTAGCCTAGGAGTTGCAACATTCTTGCTACAATACTACTGCTCATCACTTTCTAGTGCCATTGTCGGGTAGGTTTCTAAGTAGAATGTGATTACTGCTTTCTGTTCTTCTATTTCTTGTCTTCATTATTCTGCTATTAGTTTATTTATGCAAAAGTAATCTAGTTGCCTCCTTTCTTTCATTTTACATTATTTGCTTTTCTTTCCATTCTACAAGTAGGATTTCAATTCAGCAAGTAGCTTTTTCATTCCGGCAGTGATTTTCATTCAATCCCCAATTTCATTTCTGCAAGTACTTTCGAATTTAAAAAAATACAAAACCAACGAAAAAACATTTCCTTTCATGCCTCGTAGGAATAGGGACAACTTAGGGAAATTTTTGCCAAATGCCCCCATTGCATCCAACAACCAACCTTCTCTCTTCCTCGGTGGCTGTGAAATGGAGGAACCTTTAGGTGAGTAACCTGTCATATTTGGAGAACCTACAAGGGAACAAGAAGAAGAGGAACCCATTCCTACTGAACTGATGGTTGAAAACTAAATGGCAGAGGGAATAGAGAGTTGAGGGTGCCTTCCCCATCAGGGAAACCAACGAAAAGACTAAGATGAAAAATATAAGCCCCTCTACCCTAACTAATTTCCATGGCCTGACCGTAGAGGACCCTGACACTTTCCTATTTGAGTTTTCTATTATATTCCAAACTTATGACCATACAGATGATGAGAAAAAGTTAAATCTATTTCCATCTACCCTCAAAGATGTAGCGTTGCACTGGTTCATGGGCTTACTTGGAGATAGCATCACAACTTGGGGTTAGATGCAATAGGCCTTTAACAACAAATATCGGAACTACTATAGGCCAAAGGTTACTAAAGAAGAAATTTTTAGGATGACCATAGGCTAGGATGAGTCCTTAGAAGACTATGAAGAAACATTCTAGCTCAATCACAAAAGGGCCAGGTGCACACTTGACCCTGAGTCACTAAAGTTGGTCCTACTCAAGGGAGTAAGAGAAGATCTTCTAGATACCTTACATTTCTTAGTAGGAAGAGATATCTACCAATTACCCTATGAGGGTATCAAGACTGTCTTTAGAAACCATTCTAGGGAGGCCAAGAAAAAGGGTAGGGGTAGTCAACCTATGTTTAATACATCATCTTCCAACTCATCCATCAAGGGTGAAATTGGAAATATGATAGAAGATTTGAAAAGTGAGATGTTGCAAACCCTTGCCTTGCAAATGGACACCATGAACATTAAAAGGAGGTAAGAGGAAGTAGAGAGAGCCTTGGCCATCTTTTGTCCTAGATGCCCCAGGAGGCATCCTAGGAATGAATGTCCATTGAACTATATTGAAATATGCTCAGTCTTTGAACCAAACCACTCCATAGAAAAGTGCCCTTCTTTAGTCAGACTCAAAGTTGTATATCAAGACACTGAAGGGGTCACTAAGCAACTTTTCTACATCAACCAAAGGAGACCTCCTCGGCCTAGACCGTACCAGCGGGGCATGCAAGGGTCATCCCATGCATATTACAACCCCACCCAAACTACAACTATACCTTCTTAGGGACCCCCTGCTCATCCTTCATGATCTGCACTGCCTCCTTGGTCCTATGCATCATAGTATCATTCCCAGCAAGTGAACCATCCATTTCAACCTTACGCTCCACCACAACCTCAGTGGAATACACCAATCTAGGGGTGGAGGCCCCAATACAACAATGCTCTAGCTCTATTGCCTCCATCACCTGCCCAACCACAACTCCTACACTCTACTCCACCCAAGAAACCCTAGATGCCTACCCAGCCAAATCTAAACCCAAACAATAGGCAGGATCAACAAGTATACAGTGGAGAGACATCATATCCAACTTATGCTATAGAAATACAGGAGATTAACCTGAGATCTAAGATAGTTCTCTCAGATAACCAACCTCCCTTTCTACCTAGGGAGCTTGAGGAAGAAAGAGAAGAAATAAACTTTAAAGGAAATCCACCCTTTCTTAAGAGATTAGCCCAACCACTCTAGCCTACCCCAGAAGAAACTGAACTTCTGGGAGAATTGAAAAATCTCTGTGTAAGGATCCCCCTTCTCGACGCAATAAAAGATGTTCCCATTTACAATAAGTTGATTAAGGATAAATGCTTCAAGCAGCAAGGGAGGAAAAAAAGGGATGCCCCTACCATTAATGTCATTGGGAAGTTGTCTAACTTAATGCTAGGGCAAGTAATATGTCCAAAATATTTGGGCCCTGGAAGCCCTATAGTAGATGTGCACATTAATGGCACCATTTTCCCACACACTTTGATCGATCTTGGGGCTACCATTAATGTGATGACCAAGGAAACCATGCTCAAGCTCAACCTCCAAGGGTCATTGAGGAAGACCACAACAGTTCTGCAAATTGCAGACCATTCCATAGTAACCCCTGAGGGAATTGTGGAGGATGTGATGGTCTCCATTGACTCTTGGGAGTACCTTACAAATTTCCTAGTTCTCTAACCTAAGGCTAAGCTTACTAGTTATCCTCTCATCCTTGGGAGGCCATGGTCGGCCACAGCTGATGCTTACATTAGCTGCAGTGTTGGGAATATGACCATCAAGAATGGGTATATTTCCAAGTAGTTAGACCTATACCCTCCTACTCAACCTTCTCTAGAGCATGATTTACCTTTATGGTTGGAGGAGAAGGAAGAAGATGAGGTTTATTCTGCCCAACTTTATGCTTTGGAAGAAACCATGGGGGAGGACAACAAGATGAGGATGACTTGATTGAATGCCTACTCCAAAGTCCAACTTCTGGTTCATTACCTTTAGAAGAAGTAGTAAAGGAAACCAAAAACAATCATCCAATTGACTTATGCTTGGTCGATTCCAACCCATAGAATTCAGCCCAAAGAAAACCTTGAAAATTAATCCATCTCTTTCTACTCTTGAAGAGGAGAAGCTATGCAACATGTTAAAGGAAAACCTAGAAGACTTCACTTGGAGTTACAAGGAAATGAAGGAGGATGAATCCAACTCTTAAAGATATAGTCAAAGAAGAACTCAAAAACTGCTAGATGCAGGATTCATTTACCCTATCTCCGGAAGTGAGTGGGTCTCCCCTTTAGTGTTAGTTCCCAGGAAAAATGGTAAGTGGAGGATTTTGTTTTATTAAAGGGAGTTGATCAAAGCCAAAAAGAAGGATCATTTTCCTCTACCCTTCATTGACAAAGTGCTAGACAACCTGGGAGGGAAAAGGTTTTTTTCTTTCCTAGATGGATTCAGTGGGTATAACAAAATCCAAATCTGCCTAGAAGACTAGGATAAGACAACATTCACATGTCCTTGGGGTAATTTTGCGTATAGGGTCCTCCCTTTTGGCCTATGAAATTCTCCTACCACATTTCGAAGAGCAATCTTGAGTATTTTCGCTGAATTAGTCCATGATGCAGTGGAAATTTATATGGGTGATTTTACACCTTATGGTTGTGATTTTCAAGAAGCCCTGACTAACCTAGGAAAAGTACAACACAAATGCATTGAAATGAACCTATCTCTCAATCCTGAAAAGTGTGAATTCTTAATGACTTAAGGGACCATGGTAGGTCATTCAATATCTCAGTAAGGATTGTAGGTGGACCTGAACAAAATAGCCATCATCCAAAGGGTCCCATCTCCTCAAAAGCAGAGAGATGCCGGAAGTTTCTTAGGGTTAGGTGGATATTACCGAAGGTTCATAAAGGACTTCAGCAAGTTTGCCTCTCCTTTATTTGGGTTGTTGGCCAAAGATTCTGATTTTATATGGTCAAAAAGTTATCAAGAGGCCTTAGACATTCTAAAGGATAAGTTAACCACTACACCAATGTTAGAAATAATACTGAGAGGGGGGTGAATCAGTATTATCTGGTCAATTATTTTCTTTTTCAAACCCGGAACATATACACTACTTCAGTTAGAGAAAACCGCATATATACGCAACTACAGATAAGGAAACCTGCTTATATACACAACTACAGATAAGAAAACCTGCGTATATCATACAGAGTTATAATTTAAAATATTCTACAGATGTTGAACATTAATATGTGCATCAGAATCATATAACCAGTAACCAGGAATAGTAAAATAGAGCAGAAGACAATCACACACAAGAACACAAGATATAAGGTGGAAACCCAATGTGGGTGAAAACCACCTGCTGCAATATGTCTCTATCTTTTCAATTAGAAACTTCTTTTTACAATGATTCTGTACTGGTATAGTCCTTTACCAGTACGCAGGCTGCTACCTGCAGAGAGCTACAATCCTCTCTCATTCTCCAGCATTTCTTGGAAGGGAGCTACAACCCCCTTAGCTCTTGTACTATCTGGGATAATAGTATGCAGGCTACTACCTGCAAAAGGCTACAACCTTCTCTTTTCTTCCAGGGACCACGTTTCATAAATTTTCAGACTAGATCCATGAATATCAATCAATCATCAAACAATCTCTTTTTCACCAATTAGTACCGAATCAAATAAACACTTCTTCGACTGTTGTACCCAGAACACAGTAACAGTAATCACACACCAATTATGAACCCAGAACACTATAGCTAAACAACAGAAGCAGCTAGAACATAATTCAAGAGATGTATGCTACTTCACTATTCAGAAACCTGTGTGCATACGCTTCTGCGTCGAGACCAACCTGCGTATATGCTTCTTTCACTTGCAGAAACTGTGTGTATACGCTTCTTCGTCGAGACCAACGTACATATACGCTTATTTCACTTGAAAAAAATGCATGTATACGCGCCTTCATTGAGATCACCTGCGTATACGCTTCTTTCACTTGTAGAAACTGCGTGTATACGTGCCTTAACTTCACTGAACCTGCGTACATCTCTATAAGGATAATTCACTCTTTCAATCATTCAGACATTAGTTAACCTAGATTATCAGATTTATAAATCAAGCATGCAACACATATCACAGATCAAAATCATACAGAGATACCACTATTCAAGCTTTAAGATTTTGACCCATCAAGAGAACTTATCCTTCCTTTTTGCGCTCGGGTTCCTCCTTCATTCAGATCCAGATCTGCACCATAACCCAATCACCAGTATTCCAGATCTAGCATGATATCAGATATTCGATAATTTAGATGATCTTTTCTCAATGATCTTCTTCCTCTTTTATAGTCTTGCCTTTCACAATACCCCAACCCAAAACCATAACAAGTTAATACCAAGCACCGAATACTTGGGATCAATACATTAGACGAGATACCAAGGTCCAAAACCATAGGTTCAAATGCCAAGGACAAAATACCATGGACCAAAAATAAGTTCTCTCACATGTACGTGCTTTCCCTTGCATGAAAGTGCGTGTATACACATACGCGACTTTGGAAATTCTAACCCACGTGTATACGCGACTTCGTTAAGGTGAACTTGCGTATATATGATTTCCTTCATTTTGAGAGCCTGAAATGTGATCTGTCATCAGAGTGAGTTGTCATCAACAACAACACCTATTCCATGGTGCCAAACCTGTGCAATAATGCCAACAACCAATTCTTCGAGGCCCAAAATGGGCCCTCCCATTTCATATTCATGCTAGTGCCTCACACAAAGCCATAAGAGCAACCCTAGGTCAGGTAGAGGAAAAACTCCCTTATGTTATCTATTTTATCAGTAAGAACTTGTCAAAGGCTAAGTTAATTTATACAGTGACTGAAAAGGAACTCCTTGTTGTTGTGCATTCATTAAACAAATTCAGGCATTACATTACAAGCTATCAAAAATTTGTGCATACTAACCATGTTTCAATCAAATATTTAATGAAGAAACCAGATGTGAATGCTCGAATTATAAGATGGTTTCCTTTATTACAACTATTTGATCTAACCATTGTTGATAAGCCTCATAAGGAAAATGTTGTTGCATAATTTTTATCTAGGGTAAATGTGTGTGTAGGTGAAGAAGGAATGGTGGATGACCAATTACCAAATGAGCAGTTTTTACTATTTCAATTCTCTCTCCATGGTTTGCTGCTATATAAAACTATTTGGTATCAGCACAGTTCCCACCAAACTTGTCCTCCAAAGAAAAGAGCAAGATAGTAAGGAAAAGCGTCCCCTTCACATGGATTGGGGGCAATCTTTTCAAACATGGCCCAAATAAAATCTTAAGAAGGTGTGTCACGGAAGAGGAAGTCTTTGACATCCTTCTAACCTGTCATGATGGGCCTTGTGGAGGTCACTTTGCAACAAAAAGGACATCATTCAAAGTGTTACAAGCAGGCTATTATTGGATGAATCTTCATCGGGATGTGAAAAGTAGACTAGTCAGTGTGATCAGTGCCTGAGGATGGGAAGGCCTACTCCAAGAGATGAAATGCACCTACAGCCTCAAGTGACTTTCGAGCCATTTGACAAGTGGGGCATGGAATTCATTTGGCCTATTAACCATCCTTCAAAGAAAAAATAGTACATATTGTGTGCACTAATTATTTGACTAAGTGGGATGAAACCAAGGAAATTAAGGAAACAACAGAAGAAAATGTGGTTGAGTTTCTAAGGGAGAATTTCTACAAATTTGAATACCCTAGAGAGCTAGTCACAGACGAAGGCAACCAGCTTACTTCCAACATGATTGAAATCTTGCTTAGCCATCACAAGATCAAGCATAGGACCTCCACTCCCTATCATCCACAAGCTAATGGGAAAGTAGAGGTGACCAATAGGGCACTAGAGGGCATCTTAACCAAGGTGGTGAGCAACAACAGGAAGGATTGGGTAGAAAGACTAGTTGAGGCCACTTCGACCTATAATACCACATGGAAGATCACCACTAGATTCACACCCTATGAGCTGGTATATGGGAAAAAGGCCTTGTTGTCCATTGAGTTTGAATATAACACATTAAGGATTGCATCCCAACTAGATTTGGATATTAACAATGCAAAAAAAGAGAGATTGTTCCAATTGAATGGCTTGAATGAATTCAGAGTGTAGGCCCTCCTACATACAAAGATAGTTCAACTTCAGAGGAAGATCTGACATGATAAACATATTAAGGAGAAGCAATTTTATGAGGGTGATTGGGTATTTTTATATGATTCTAGGTATAATGACTTCAAGGGCAAGTTAAGGACAAGATGGCTAGGACCTTATGTTGTGTAAAGATGCCATGATAATGGTTCAGTGCAAATCAAAACTATAGATGAAGAAGCATTCCTTTACTTGTTAATGGGCACCGATTGAAAATGTACAAGAGACCTTTATCAAAACAAGAGTTCAATGATAATATCAATAAAACAGTGATGATGGTGGAGAAACCTCCAACTCCTCCCTCATCAAATCACTGAAGAAAAAAGGGAATAGAAAAGAATAAGGACTTAGGTGAAAACCTCCATGAGGTGCCTGAGTCCCATATTTAGGTTGAAAACCTCGTGAGGCGGTCCAATGATGAAAAAAAAGAGAAAAAAGATAAGAAAAAATAATAAGAAGATCCCTGGGTGAAAACATTCCTTGAGGCACCCAGGGAAAATAGCTAGGTTGAAAAGCTCTCTGAGGTGCCCTAGTTGTTTAAAAAAAGAAAAAGAAAAAAACAAAATAAAAAAGAGAAAAATATATAATTGTCATTTGTAGGTGGGCGAGAAAGACAATCAAGGAGCAAAAGAGGATCTAAAGGGAACCATGCCTCTCACATATTCATCTCCTCCACTCCTTAGCATGCATCCCTCCATAATTTCTATCATTTTTCCACCCCATTGCTTTGATTTATGCAAAGACTGTGTTTTCTACAGGAATCCCTATATTCCTACAGGATCCCTTGAAAACCTGCAGGATGATCTTGTAGGAATTACAGCAACCCGAAAATCCTACAGGAAGCAATCCAAAGTCACATGATAGGTTTTTTAGGTCCCTAAAAGTCACCCTATGCATGGTATAGCACCTCGCCTCGTCCACCATCATCATCGCTACACTCACCATTCAAAACATAAGAAACCAGTTTCAACAATTTCCGCCAGTCTTAGAAAAAAGGAAAATAAAGAGGAGTAAGAGAATTACCTGAGTATCCTTTGCTCTACACACTTCTACTCCTTCTTTAAAACCATTTCACTATCCTCACAACCCCATCCAGCAACATGAATAAATAATTCTGAGGGAGAAGCAGCTATAGGACATCCTGTAGGAAATCCTATAGTAGCCTATCCCATGGAATGCCAATCACACCAGTAATATCTCTTAACTAGGACAATCCAGGAGCTCCACAGCAGTAGCAACATTATATATTCAACCACAGATACTTGCAAAAGCAAAGAAACCATTAGAAGACAGCAAGAGGAGGAAGAAGAATGGCATGCAGAAAATATACAACACAACACCTCTGGTCTTCGACAATTGCAACATAGCATCGAAACCACAGGTAAGTATCCCACTTTCTCACTCATATGCATCATGTAGTCAAACTTTGTAAGGGTTACAAGGTAGTTGGGTTATAAGTGAAAACGTGTCCAGTTAACTTGGCCATCTTCATTCAGTCAGCAAATGCACAACCTAGTGTCCTCTCAGATGTGGCTATAGTCAACTCAAAGACAGAGAAGGACTAGGAGAAAAAGTAGTTAAACTACAGATCTACAAGGTGGGAGCTAATTACGAGGAGTGGGAAATGATGAGGTGGTAGTAGGGTGGTAGTAGGGACCAACGGTGCAAAAATGGCAATGTACCTTTGTTTCCAGCACACCACCTCACCCTGAATCACCATAAGAGGGAATAAAACATCATTCCCATGCATTCATGCATTTCACCTCCATGAAAGTCCCTCACTCAAGTTGCTCTCATAACATAGGCCACCCAGTGGAAGTAAAGATCCATCTTTCTACACAGGAATTCCTACAGGAGCATGCACATGAATTCCTACAGGATACAATCTACAAGATACACAAAGGCTGTCTATAGGATACACAGAGACAACCTACAGGATAGGCAGATAAGATTTCACAATGGATATCATGGGAATTGGCCATTGCAATGAGTCTAAAGAGATAGGCTCTAAAAATTTCATCCTCCTTGCAAATAAATGAACCAAGGATACTCTAAAATTTAGTGAATTTAGCAACTTTTTGAAGTGAATTAAATACACAATCAACTCTATTTTGTTCTTGAAATTGTGTCAACCCTCTCATTTTCTCCTCAAGATTCACTAGCAATATGACAAGAGGGTTTAATAGGAGAGAGCCCACAAACATTGTGAGAATCCAACAACACCCTCAGGTGCTTGAAATATTTACAAGACACAATTGGATGGGGTTCTTCGAAAAATTCAGAGGGTATGATGATGAGGTGGCTCAAGAATTTTCTCACTCCCTCACTCCACATAGCAAAATCCATGCCACTATTGTAGTAAGGGGCCTCACTATAGATCTCACCCTAGATCTCATCAGCAGGGTCACTGCACATCCCCTAGAAATTCCATGGAGAAAAGAAGACAAAAGAGACAGCCGGGTGGAAAAAATTAAATTCTTTTTACAAGGTGAAGAACCCACTGAGGACAAAAGTGGAGTAAGGAGGGACAATCTACCATACCCATGTAGTGAGGTAGGCTACCAACTCATAAAATACATCTCATGTGAGGGTAGATATAGTGTTGTTTATGGCTATCATTTTAGGACCCTTGAGGAATTGAGATTTGGTGTAGAAACACAACCTCACTAAAGACTCATCATACCATATTTCTTATTGCAATCACTCATAGACTTAGGAAAAAAATTAAAGGAACGGAATTCCCAACAATTGGATCACCATGGTTGATTAGGATCCTCATTGAAGATTCCCTCCAAAACCTCAGAATCCATATAACATGGCCAGTCTTTTCAAATATTTTCCAGTAGAGGATGACATCAAAGCCCTCACTTATGATTTTAGTCCTACTGCCAGTGAAGAGGAGGTAAAACATGAAGAGGAATATAATTATCAAGATAAGGATGAGAAGGAGGAAGAAGGAGGTGACACAGAGGAACGTGATGAAGCTAAAGAAGAAGAAGAGAAGGAGGATGATGAAGAAATTAAGGAGGAAACTAATAAAGATGATGAAGATCTATAAGAGGAAGAAGACAGGAACAATAGAGAGGAAGAAGGCAATACAACATAGGGGAAAGAACACAAGGAGGAGTCACCTAAGGTGTCTCCATAGGCCACTGAGAGAGAGGCAATATCTACCCTCACTACTCTGAGCACCCTAGTCCAGCAAAAAGGAAAAAGGAGGAGGCAAACCCCACTATATTTCAGAATAATAAAGAGCACGAGAATAAAACAGGGGAACCCAGAAACATCAACAAAAATTCCTATTGAGGTTGAAGATTCCCGTACCCAAAAATACAAAATGCCTTCTCCTAAGTCCCTTATCACCTATGTAAGGAGACCTACTACTAGATCAACTTCCTCAAAGGTAAGGCAATCTTACAGGATCCAAAACAAAACCTACAGGAAAAAAAAACAATCCTATAGGATACTCTGCTAAATCTACAGGAGGCTCAAAAATTGTAAAGAAAGGTAGGGGAGTAGCAAGAAGCTAAAGAGGAAGACCCATAGACAAAGGAACCCAGCCGCCAACCTAACCTAGACTCCCATTACTGGTTTATTTAGGCAGGTAGGGTAATACCTCAAAAAATTGCCATCCCACTATTCTTCGAGCTTGAGAAGGAGAGGGACAAAACCCACTGATGGATGTAGATTTCCAAATTAAAGGGCGTGGATGATATTGGGCACATGGAAGAGAAACTCAAAGAAATGGGAAAACAACTAAGTGGCTTAAGGGACATAGAAGATATAATGAGAAGTCAACCTGAGAGAGAAAATGCATGGCTGAGGGGATAGCTGTAGGAAAGAGAGAACCAACTAGCATGTATGACCAACCTCTCCTTGGGGGCAATCGAGTGTAGGATGCCAGCTAAATCCTATTCTCTTTACCTCAAAGAACAATGGTTGCAGTTTCAAATTAAGACACTATCACAGAGGGGAACCATGCCATTTTAGGACTACAGGCAGTTTATTGATCTTTGTGATGAAAGTACACTAGAGGATAAGGCGAAAATGTTTGAGTTTTATTTGCACAAAATGGCCCTCACAGACATGAATGTTTGGGACCATAATCCCAAGCTAGGAGATCTACAATTAATGGCTTTGGCTTCATGGATGAACCATGAGGAGTCAAGAGCTGCAAAGATGAGAAGGATATTGGCTAGAGAGAAAACTAACCCTCTTTTGATCAGAGTTGAATAACCAAATCCCATGGCCCTCATTAATACCCATAATTTAATTGCAAGTGATCCTTAGCTGGCTTCTAGATAGCTTGATTCCTAAGAGCAAGCAATTTCACATTTTGAGGACATGTTTAGACTACTAGGAGATGATAGTTTACATGCTTTTCTAAGGAGATGGAACACACTTCCACACAACTTAAATATAAGAGAATATCACTCCCCTCAAGGGTTGAGAGAGGCACTCAACATGACACCTATGTATAAGCAATCTATGCAAAGGTTGAAGGTTGATTGGATAGGCCTAAAACTAAGTCCACCACTACTCTTAGGGATGCTAGAAGGGAGAAAAGAAAAATAAGAAAAGAGGCACTCAGAAGAAGTAGAAAAGAAAGTAGGTTTCTATGAACAAGAAGAAGATACCACAATAGAGGCATGGGATGTCATAGAGGCTACCAAATCCATGAAGGATATGGATATTGACTATGTTGCTCAGAGGATGAGAAACAATTTCAGTAGGGGGTGATGATGAGACTCATCATTGGGTAATTATATGGGCCTTAATTCACCTCCTAGCTTAGTCAAACCCACTATTCTCATAACTTATTGCATACTTTTGATTATATTTTATTTATGAGATGACTTAGAGTTGGATATTTTGCTTTGTGGTCTAATGTGCATTTAATGCGGGATTAAAGGATAAAAGAAAAGAATTTTGGCAAAGTACAAGGTGAAAACTCGAATGGGACAAGGGAGAGGGATTATAGGAGGTAAATACTTCTCATTTACTACCCCTCCATTCAAATATTCCCCCATCATCTCAGAGTGCAAACAACCAAATCATGAGGACTAGAAGGCAGTTGAGCAAGTGAAAGACAAAGCACCAATTGATCTCGAGTTTGGGAGTGGAGCCTCCCTAATTTTAAGGAAGTTGTTGGAGACTTTAGATGTATAAGTAGATAGGCCTAGGACCTCAGTAGGATTTGGATTTTTGATTGTAATACTCTATTCTATTTTTGAGTTGCAAGACTTGTGACATTTTTTGATGTAATCCATTGTTTTGGTAATAAGAATGAGTTTTGTTTTGAGCCAGCACTGAGTTAGCTCATAGGGCTAAAACTCTTGGGTTAAGGCCCAACCCTAGTATCCAAGGCTCCTCTTTATTGTACATGTATGATAGTGTATATTCATACTTTAATTGTTCATTTGCTTAGTAGATGCATTTCCATTACAACAGTGTAGAGTAGATTGGTTGTGTGATAGTTTTCTTCCATTTGTGCATTCTTTCAAGTAGTAGGTTAGCATGGAGAAAAATGGATCACCATTAGGTTGTCAGCAGGTGTGTCAGCCTCACTTCCTCCATTTGGGACCATAACTTGAGGAAGGCACCCTTCAATAGCCTCCAAAACACAAATTTCTAGTTCTTGTATGAGATTTGGACTTTGTTGTGATTCAGTATTTGGTTCATGTTGCAATGTAGATTTCGTTGTCATATTTTTCCATCTCCATTTCTGCAATAAGATCTTACTCATGTTTTCATTCCCTTCAACAACTTTCTTCATGCATAATATAGGCAATTGATTGATGCTTTTCTAGTTATGAAAATGTATCTTGTTGCATAGTTCTTGGAAGAGACACATATTTTAAGAAGAGTAGGTACTTCAGGAGGAGACCCAAACTTCATCACCAATAACCACCTTCCACTTCATCCACCTTAGCCATCTCTTGTTTCACCATCACCCTCACTAGTTCTTTTTCACTATTTTTCATTGAAATTCCCCTAAATACATTGAGTGAATCTATCCATCTCTTATCTTGGATATTGACTCCTGAGTGATCCTATACCTTCTAACACCCCATTCCACCTGTCACACACATTTTCCAAGCTTCCCAACACCTCCAACACCTCACAATTAGCTCTCAGCTCTATCATATAGGTTTCATGTAATTCCTACAAGATCATCCTGTAGATTCCTAGTACATCCTATAGGTTTTCTTGAAACGACTTGTTTTGAGGCCAAATTGATGGGTAACCTCTAGGAAATAACAAAAAGACTCCTAGGACCCTTCCACACCACCCAACCACTTCATAAACCTTCCATCCATCCTCAATCACTTTCCGTCCACCTATCACATCCACAAGAACAATTAATCTGCATACTTGATTTAGCCTAAAAAAACAAAAAAAGTGAAAACAAATTTAGTTTAGTTTTTTGGCTTACACATTAGTATGGTTTGATGCCCTTTACTTCTATACCCTAGATAGTATCATTGGTTTAGTGTTGATTTAGCAATTCCTCTTAGCATCACTCTTTAAATGGTTAATTAGGATATGGTGTGATTTAGCATTACATGTTGTTTTCTTCATTACTGCTGTAGAGTAGATCTCTTAGAGTATATTTTCTCTTCTTCCATCAAAGAATCAAGATTTTTATGACTCTATAGAAGTTTGGCATGGAACCTGTGGGGTCTCCCACAGACCGAATAGTGACAATAGGTAGGACCATCACTTTTACTTATGCATACAACACTGTCACCTCCATGTTTCTACAAATCCCAGGTTGATAAGTAAAGCTAGTAGCCCAGGAGTTGCAACATCCTCACTGCAATACTAGTGGTCATCACTACAAGAAAGCCAAAAATTGGATAAGGAAGGGAGTATATAGCACAAAACAAAGAAGGAGGAACCAGATCTAAGGGAACCTAGTCCTCAACCAAACCTTGACTCCTACTACAGATTTATTGAAGGGGGCAGGTGATTGCACATAAATTCATAATCACATTATTCTTTGAGCTTGAGAAAGAAAGAGATAGAAGACATAGATGCATGCAAATTGCCAAGCCCAAGGGAGTGGAAGACATAGGTCACATGGAGGAAAAGCTCAAAGAGATGGGCAGAGAGCTAAATAGCATGAGGGACAAAGAGGTCATAATGAAAGCTCAGCTAGAGGCAAAAATGAATTCTTGAAAGGACAACTACAAGAAAGAGAGAATCAATCGACAACTGTTGATCCCCAAACTTGCATCTTTCCTACACATTTTTCTAGCTTCTTTCCATTCATCTGAACCTCCTAAACCATCAATATCATTGCATATTAGCTATAAAACAGCATTTAAAGTGGTTTCTTGACTATGTCTTTGTGTTGCTGTTTGAACTAGATTTTTTCTTATGAGCTGCGGAATCTTGTCACTTTCCGCAGCCAGCTCAACTTTCCGTAGCCATTTTGTTAAAGTCTATATTGTAGGTGTCTTCAGGCGAATCGAGCCACATGGGCAAGTTGAAACGACATGGACATGGACCGAGTCCTATTGGCTCAGTTGAATTCATCAAAAGAGGCCATAGTCAAAGGTAGTCAAGCGGTGGTCAACCTAAGAGTCCTACGGTGACAGAACTCTATTTTTCACCACATGAAGACTTGCATGGCTGTTCCTCAATCTCAGAAGACATGTCAACACCTGTGGACTACTGCATAAGCTGAATCCAACAACCACCCTCCAAAGATTTAATCTTCATGGCAGCCATAATGCTAGATTCCTGGATGTGGTTGTTCACATGTCTTTTATTAGTGCAGATTGTAGGAAAGTAGTTATGTCATCCTCTGTTGTAAATAATGCATTCTCATATGCATATTAGTTAGCTTTTGTAATGTAATTTTGACTGTTAACGAGCCCACTGTGCCGTGACTTTATTTCTATGTTATGACTGCATTTTGAATACATGAGAAGACTTTGTTTATAAGCTCAATTCGTGGTTGATAGTTGTTGCCTGAGGACTGTGCATAGGGCCCCTGCACATGCCAAGGTTTTGTTTATTGTTGTATAGTTTCATGCTTTATTTCCTTACGTTCATTATTGATCCAGGTGGATATTGGTGGCCACCTGCAAAGTCCACCTGGACCCCCACCATTGTCTTTCTCAGCATTTTCAGTTTCCTTAATTGTAGCACAACTTACTATTTTTAGCAGTTTTTCGGGTCCTGAACTTCCGGAGTCGTTTTGAGGCCCTAAACGATGTTTTTTGGGGAATCCAGGGGAAACATGGGTCCATGGAACATGGACCATGTTTCCCGTTCCAACAATGATAGTGCTCGAATAGATCTTTATAATGAGCTATTGTACGCGTCAAACGGAGATCATATGCTAAAGTTACGACCCCGGGAAGTTGATGTACCAACTTACCCCCAAACGGGGCCCACAGTTTGGCGTTTCATCTCCTAGGGTTAGGTTTTGGAATGTTAAGGTTTTTTCATTGTTTCTCAACAATAAATAGGCCTTCGAGCCTCATTGTAAGTCAGTTCAGAGGCATGTAGCCCACACATCTCTTCTCAGAGATAGCTACCATCGCCCTAGCTAGTTTATTTCCATTTCTGATTGTAAGCATATTTCAGTATTTTCCATTAATGAAATGAAGTATTATTTCCGCTGCATATTTGTGTATATGGTTATCTCTGTAATTTGTTGCGTTTCTGTTTAAATCCGGATCATGCAGAAAACAAAGTAACAAAATAGTGTAGGATCAAATTTTCTATCGGTGTTGATTTTATTGATTAATTCACTTGATGTATGTGGAGTTATGTTTGAGAGTCTCTAAATGTACAATCATGATGCAATATTCATCTAGAGATCTAACTAGTATTTCCTCATAAAGGATGGTAAATCATTCATCATCAATGTGCACAAAGATAAGTCCAATATTTCTTGGTAAGTGTTAATCAAGCCAATAAATTGA
Organism: Pinus taeda; assembly: GCA_000404065.3. NCBI lineage: Eukaryota > Viridiplantae > Streptophyta > Pinopsida > Pinales > Pinaceae > Pinus > Pinus taeda. Next base: position 25,287 of record APFE030855495.1, on the reverse strand, counting down.
TTAATTCTAGCAAGAAATATGTTTTATTTCTTTTAAGAGAAAATCAATATAATGAGGAGTTAATAAAGGAAAATCCATCCCTAGATGGGTGTGTTAAAAAATAGAGACAATAACTAGAAGGTTTGTTATAGGCATACATGAGAGTCTTACAAGAACCTAAAGGGATACTACCCAAGAGGAAAGTGGATCACAAGATTTAATTGTTGTTGAAATCACCATTGCCAAATATTGTGCTATATAGATTATCTATTCTCGAAGCAAGCAAAGTGAAGAAGCAATTGTAGCAACTATTGTAGAATGGTGTGATTGAACCAAGTACCTCACACTGTGGGTCACCCATCATAATTATGACAAAGAAGGATGGGACTTAGCAAATGTGCATCATTTACTAAGTGTTAAATAAGATTACTCTTAAGAACAAGGACCCCTTGCCTAGGATTGATGATTTGTTGGATTAGTTGCAACAAGTGAAATATATCACTAAGCTAGATTTAAAATCAAGGCATAACCAAGTTCAATTCAAGGAAGAGGACACCTAGAATACTACCTTCAAAACTAGGCAAGTTTTGCATGAGTGGTTAGTCATGCCACTTGGTCTATGCAATGCACCAGCGATGTTCATGTTATTAACGAATGGTGCAATATGCCCTTATCTAGATTCATTTGTTATTTTTTAATTAGGTGATATAATGGTTTACAATTTTACTTGGGAGGATCACATCTCACACTTAATGCAGGTGTTAGAGACTTTAAATAATCACCGCATATTCAAAAATCTCAAGAAACACGAGTTTTCATAATAGTCTTTGGTGTATTTAGGTTATGTGTTTGGTGGAAGGGATCTCGAGATAGATCCTTCCAAGATGGAGGCCATCATGAAGTGGCCAATACCAACAAATGTATTTCAAGTCAAGAGTTCCTTTGGGAGGACAATACCAAGGAAATTCATAGCTTCATTTTTAGAAGTAGTTTCACTACTCCACACTATAACAGCTAGCAGCAGGATTTCCCAGTGGAGGAAGGGTTAGAGAAATGAATTTGAAGATTTGAAGAACAAAATTAGTCGGGCACCAATTCTTGCAATGCCAACTTGCAACATCCTTTCAAAGTGGAGACATATGTGAGCATGTATGCCATGGAGAGCAATTTCATTGCAAGGAGGGAATCTATATGCTACCATTTCGAAGTATTTCATGAGGAAATCCTCAACTACCCTACATATGACGAGGAGTTATATGCTCTGGTACAAGCTATCAAAAGGTGGAAATATTATCTCATGAGAAAGGAGATTGTCATCCACGTAGATCCCCATCCACTACAATACTTTCAGGCCTATAATAAGCTACAACAGGCTAAACACTACAAGTGGATGAGGTTCCTACAGTAATTTCATTAGCAATCAAACATAAGAATGGCAACACAAACAAGTTGGTTGACATACTTTCAAGGCCACCCACATTAAAAATTACATCTTGGGGAACTCTAATGCACATGGATCCTTTCACCCACAATGCATAAAGAAAAGCATACATAGGGGATGAGGACTTCAAGGAGGTGATTTAGAAATTGCAAGGCCAGAGTCATGTAGATAATGGAGACAACACAATTGACTATTATCTCCAAAATGGGCTACTCTAAAGGTTGGACAAGTTATGTGTTCCTTAAGGTGAGAAATAACAACTAATCAAAGAGGCCCAAACCGCCAAGGTTGGAGGGCATTTTGGTGTAGGGAAAATAGCAGCCAACTTACAAAAGTATTTGTATTCGCCCAAAATGTAAGAGATGTAGCTACATTCATTAGAGGATGTATTCTTTTTGTACTAACAAGCCTAGTAAAAGAAAATAAGGTCTATACCATCCCTTACATGTACCCATTCATCCTTGGGAGAGTATTTCCATGGAATTTGTGAGAATTTTACTAAAAACTAGGATGGGGCATGAATAGATGTTCATGCTAGTTGACAGGCTTAGCAAGATGTGGATTCTTATGTCCTGTAAAAATATCATCAAAGAGAAATAAGAAAACTTTATTTTAAAAGGTTTTGGTGCAATTTGGGATACTAAGGAGAATCATTTTAGACAAGGACACTAGATTTACATGAAGTTGAATAGGTCTATAACATTCCATCCACAAAAAATGGATAAATGGAAGTAGCGAATGAGACTTTTGGTGTATCTTTTAATGGGTTACAATTAGAAGCATCTAAAGACCTAGGATGAAAATCTAGTATATGCACAACACTCTTATAATAGAGAAATCCACACTTCTACTAGTAATTCCCCATTTGAAACTTTTTTGGATATTTTCCATCTTGAATTTTGAATTTTGTATATGGAAAACAAAGATGAGAGAGGAAGGATCACATAGGAGATGCATTAATATTAGAGAAATTTATTGAGAAAATTAGGCAAATCTAGTTGTAAGTGTAGAAGATGTTGAAGAATTCATAGGAAATGTACAAAGATAGGTGTGATCAACATGGAAAAGAGAAGTCATTTAGAATCGGAGATAGTGCATGGATATAATTAAACAAGGAGAGGCTATAGGACCTTGGTAAGAAAATAAAGGCTCTACAATATGATCATTTCGAGATACTGGAAAAGGTGGGAAATTATGCCTACAATCCCAATATACCCCCATACATGTGCATTTACTCACTAGTGAATGTGCAAAATCCCAAACTCTATGATATTTCCATGTTGGATCATAAAGAGGAGTAGGTCCTACTTTCCATAGAGGACTTAGCACCATATGATTTGGAAGAGTTGATAAAGGATACAAATTTACAAAATAGGTATAGAACTGCAAGATAAGGGCAACGTGACATTTAATAGATTGGGTTGAAATGCCAACTTCCAAGAAAGGCTAAATGGTACTCTAGGTTGAAGGTAGAGGAAAAATTTCCTTACCTCATCTAATATATCTTTTGGACACCAAAATCCTCCCAAAATGGGGAGGTATGAGCTAGATTGGATCATTATATTATTTTTCATCTATATTGATGTTTTTACAATGGAAAAAATGGAGGAATTAGCATGCAGGGTCATTTTTATTAGCAATCCCAATTTGAAAAATTAGGGAAGAAAAATTTTCATAGAAATTATGAGGCATGAAATGAAAAATTCATTGTCCTAGACTTAATACAGACCAATATTTCATATTCTACACATCAATGTCTTTCCAACATTGCAAGAATTGCCTCAATCAGAGCTCATATGAGAAAGTAATGCCTCCTGCAATTTAATCTATCAAGATTTACCACCATGGTTCAAGAGGATAGCATGTTGTCCCTGTTACTCATGCGAAAGGGGATATCCACTAAGGGACTATAAAGAAGACTCCAAAAGGGTTAAATTTGGAATTTTGGTTGAGAGTTGAAGAACAACTTCCAAGCATGATTAAATGGAACTCTAGGGAGAAGGTAGAGGAAAAAATTCCCCACCTCATTTAGTAAAGGTTTTAGAGACCAAAAGCCTCCCAAAATTGAGAGGTGTGATCTATATTGGAAATTTATACTAGTTTTAATCTATTTCTATGTTTTTAGAGTGGAAAATTGGAGGAATCAACTTGTAAGGTCATTTTTACCTATAGCCCTACTTTGGAAAATGGCAAGTGAAAAACATCCATAGTCATTTTCAAACCTTAAATGACAACATTTCATGTTCCTAGAATTACCATGGATCAAGATTACATATTATGCACATTGATACCTTTCTAATTCTTTAAGAATCACTTTAATTGGAGCTCGTATGAGAAATTTATTCCACCTACAAGTTTACCTATCATGATTGACCACCATGGTTTGAGAGGATGCCACATTAGCCCGCATTACTCATGCCAAAGAGGCTAGCCAACTAGGGGCTATGAATAAGACTCTATAAGGTTTAAAGTTTTAAATCTAGTTGAGAGCTAAAGGATTCAAACATGACCCATAGATGGATATCAATCTATGTTATAATCAAGCCACTAGGAGGTAAAAGGGTTGTGTTAATTTCAATTGTATCTGGTTCTAAAGAGGTGTGAAGCAATAGGGAGTGGGAGTGAGAGAGTATAATGAAGGGTTTTTAGTCTTCTATGGAAGCCTACTAGTCTACAGGTCTCAGTGAACTCCGTAGAGAGTGCCTTCTCCTTTGTACTTACATTATTTCCATTCCAGAGAAAGAGAGAGTAGAACAACCTCACCTTATAGCTAGGTTTTTTCCTAAAAGGGTTTATGATAATATATGTTGTGTTCATTGCAGTTAGTGTGTGATTGTATCTTAGCATTCTCTACTTTTCATATTTTATCTATTACATGTATAAAAAAAAAAAATAAGTCTAGAATCTAAGGAAATTAACCCTCGTAGTAGTATATATAAATATATATTTGTGAAATTTGTTATGATGAATTGCCTAGTGGAATATCCATATAGCTTTACAAATCAAATTGTGTCATTAGCTTCATTTTTAACTTCCCATGTCATTTCCATCTACCCTTTTAGAGATTTTTTTACGACTTTGTTAAAAACTCGACGCTATTTCACAAGTCAACACTAAAGTATATATCATTTGTAGTGAGTTTAGTGTTAGTGATTACAACTAGAGTTTAACTAAATTTGGCATCGATTTTAGAAGCTAATGCAAAATTTGGCACTACTAATGTCATAGTTGTCAACTATGGCATCAATGTTTAGTGCTAAAAATATCTCCAATTTAAAAATCAGATATTGCATTTCTATATAAAATTAAAGTGAAAGTTGAAACTAGCACTAGTGACACCTAATGTAGCACCCACCATAATTTATCACTTTTACCCCTAACTTTATATATATATATAGGTACTATTTGATATGGTTAATAGGAGAGAAGATATATTATTTGGTATTGTTAATTTAAAGTTATAACTTCCTTGTTCTTCTATTTCATGCCTAGATTTCATCTCTTTTGAGTCGTGTTCATGTCCTTTTCACGTTGATTAGCATCCACTTTCATGTACATTTGGTTACTTTGCATCCACCTGCTATGAGCTTAGAGCCTTTATTGTCTTTTATGCATATTAAATCATGTGTTTTTATGCATCACTATGACATCATTTTTATACTAATACTTATCTACTTAACATCTTGATATCATCTAATATTACATCATTTTTTTATTTATATATATACATGGAAATGGTGCATGGGCCATCGGTTATATGGGTTGCATCCATGAATTAGGTGTAATTAGGTGCGTGGGTAGTTGCACAATTTATAAAGTAAGTCATTTATCTCAGTTGAGTCACTCATGTGTGTGAATGCATCACTTTCATATATATATATATATGCATGGGTCAGCTACATGAGTCACATCTGAGTGTTAGTTTCAGGGTTACATGTGTTACTAGGTGCATATCCAAAGCTCATGTTTGGTGTGTGTTTTTTTTTTTTAATGTATGTGGGCATATGGAGCATTAGGGGCATAAGTTCCAAGTGCCAATAGATTGAATGCATCATTATGTTAGTCATGTCACTTATGTGTGTCTTTAATGTAAATGGATTAGGAATGCAAAAGTTAATTATGTGGGTTAGATGCTTGGATTAGATTTTTAGGTAGGTGCATAAGTTGCATGTATTTTTCCTGTTAATTAGGTGCATTGCTTATGTGTTTGGGTATGTGATTTTAGTGTGTGGGTACATGCATAGGTTATGTGTGTCACTTAGGGATGTGAATGTATCATTTAAGAGTGTTTCTTAGTTATATGTGTTTATTTTAAGAGTTTCATGTATTGGGTTGTTAAATGCATGCATTAGATGTGTGTGTGGGTGAGTCCATTCCTTATGGTAGTTATGTTTCTTATGTGTGTGGTTGTGTGGGTTAGATGTGTCTCTCAAGAAAACACATTCTCTGCTATGAATGGGTCAACAACATAACCCTTAGCTAATCAATTTCTAGCATCCTAAACCCATGTCAACCACTAGCTAACAATTAACCACTCTAACTCTTATACAACAAATCCTTGTTGTTTTTTGCCACCAAGTCATAACACATAAACATAACCCAATCCACTATAATCCCATTATGGCCAAACAATGCTTATCAATATGGGAAACCATACTACAATTGATAAATATATGTAATTCATGCTCATTAGTGGTCAGTTGTTCTCAAAACAGGGTGAACCATGGTTATTATGGTATATATAAACAATATGGTCAACAATGAGGATTAGTTGTTACGAGGGACCAAGGTTGACTTATACTCTACATTATTTAACATAATCCAACTAAATCCACCTTGGTCAACAAGAATCAACATTGTCCCACTCTTGTGCATTTTTGCATCCACGTGGAGATTAAATGAAAAACATTATTAGACATTGAATTATTTGCAAATTGTGGCACTTTTAGAATATTTTATGTCTATTTTACCACAAAATCCATAATACCTCAATATATGCATACATGTGTCATCATTTTCATATTAACTACATCTATGTAATCTAATGCATCTTTATCCATGTTCATATCTTCTTGCAACTTAATTATATTCTTACTATGCTGTCATACTAAAATTCTATTGTAATCATCTTCATCTTTATCATAAAGAAAATATGTTCTCCGATTAGCTATATTGTTATCAAGTCCATTTCACCATCAAGTATATCATCCATATTGTCACTTAGTAGATCATTTACCTCTGGAAATTGTTGATTGTCGTCATATTTATGTTCCTCATGTAAATCTTGTATATTATCTGCAATGTCATGATAAACATTATCTTCTAATTTATCATCACATGAAGACCCACCTCAAGTCCTATGCCTCCGTATTGTTAAAGGAATAGTATCAACACTTTGAATTTCATATCCTTGTGCTTGGACTCGACCACCATGAATATCGATTTTGCAACTATATCATACAAAATCCAACATCATCATTGATGTAGATTTCTTCTAGGTTCTTTAATCCCTCGTCTATATTTTACTAGTAATTATTGTTATGCTTCATGTTCACTGATGAATCATAAAACACTTTCCCTAATTGTGGATGATATTGTATGAAAAATATCCATTTGAAATCCAAAATTTCTTCATAGAAAAATACTTGTGCATGAACAAAATACATAAACTCAATCATTATTATAAAAAAACTAGTGATTAATTAAAAAATATTGTCCATATTAAACTAATGATTAACAACTTATAGAAGACCAATGATGTTTATATTTATATTGTTAAAGAAATGTATGCTCACAATGAACTAACAAAACATAAGGCTCTTTATTATCTAGTAGGTGCTAAGCAATCTACGAAAAACAATTTGCTATGGGGATCATGCATTTGTGTCCTTCCAAATGCTTCATAATATATACATTTAAAAATACAACATTTGAATGAAAAATAATCCAACTTAATAATTTCTTTGATTTTTCCAACATACTAAAGATTGTCTTGACTAATACTCTTTACATTTTGAACTTGTTGGAATTCATTCTTTGAGGTCAACCATGATGCCAAATAGTTTCTTAGATTTTTCCAACATACTAAAGAATGGCTTGGTTAATACTCTTACATTTTGAACTTGTTGGAATTGATTATCTAAATAAAACCATGATGCCATAATTAAAAGATCATCTCTTAACATTTACACTCTCTACAAGAAATATCATTCACATGCCCACATGCATAATATTTCTCCACTTATAGTAGACCATTTATGTTAGTGCAAATAAATAAAACATGCATAAACAAATAATCAATAAATGGGAAGTGTGGTACTATGTGGGTTTGATATCTTATATGTCTTCTCACTTCTAACATTTCTTCCTTTTCTATATTATACAATTAATGCATTAATTCATATAATCTATATTGTATAGAAAGTTCACTTGTCAAGAAAAACACATTTGTTAAAACCTATTATTAAACCCATATTTAAACCTCTAAATGTTAGTTTATACATTTAAAAATAGTAAATATTTAGAGTGAAGTTGTAAAAAGGACCACATTGATCACAAATATGGTAACTTCCACTTCAACACCATTTGAATGGGGTTCTTCTCCATCTATAATATCATATCAGGGTTCTTCATCCCAAAATTATGGTCCATGTTCATAATATTTACTAAGAAGTCATATAGGAAGAAAAAGGTTTCATTTAATACATACCCTTAAATTTTGTAACCTTCTAGATGTGGTTATCAAACATATATGTTTAGTGTGTTCATACACATCTATAAAAAAAAAACGTCCACCTCATATAAATGACACCTAACATTCTAGCCCTGAAAGTTATCTCAATTAGTCAAGTTCTTGTTGTTAAAGCACCTCACTATTGAGAGGTCACAGGGTCAATTCTCCTCACACTCCTTGGGTTAGTCTCTATTAATGAGCTGATGGGAAGAGATTCCTTTAGGCGTATCTTCGTGGAACATGTTTCCATGGATGTAGCGATCACCAATGTTTGGAGTTTGTGAACGTCATAAAAGAAAATGACATCTACCATTCCAACATCATCAATTACTTATGTGAGTAAGTAGACATGCAACCCCGAGGGTTAGATCAATTGGTCAAGTCCCCATCATCAAAATGACTTTGCTATTGAGAGGTCACAGGGTCAATTATCTCAACACTCTTGCGGTCAGGCTCCATGGTTGAGGTGGATCTGCTTGGTACAAATATTCTATGGATGTAGCGGTCACTGATCCCTATGGTCTTTGAACAACATATAAAAAAGAAAATGAATTAAGTATACATGTGATTTCATGAAAGTTGGGAACTCCTTCTCAAATACACATAAGATTTTCGCAATTTCTTTCTTCCATCTCATTATTTTGCATTAACGGATCTCTTTGTAGGTTACTCGCCTAATATATTGAAATAAAATTAGTATAAGCATTTATTCATATTAAAATGCTAAGATCTCTCTCTCACACACACGCACACACACACACACAACTACATCCATCTCATTATTTCACATTACCGTATCTCTTTAGAGGCTACCCAAACAATATATTAAATTAAATTAGTATAATCATTTAGCTTGGGGAGAGGATGGTTAGGGTTTTCTTGTGAAATGCATCGCCCCCGATCATTGGTTGGCCTCAGACTACAAGGGACTTCTTGGAAGTGAAGCAGATATGATCTGTAATGGTTGGCATGGAAACTTTTTATTTTTGTAGGATGTGTAATACATTTCTCTACATAGTTGCATATTGGGCCTATAAGGGAAAGTGAAGATGTTGATCTGTTGTAGAATCATGCATCTAGGGTATGAGGGAAATGGACTCATGGCCAAAATATTCAACAACTTATTCAAAGTTTGCTTAAATTGTAGAAGATCCACCTTCATGGATAGGTCATGGCAAGATTGCTACTTTGGGTTGTCCCCAATGTTTTCTTTCCCATCAGATTTAGATCCCTATAAACAATGTGAAGTTGTAGTATGTTATAACTATGAGAAAAATGAGTGATGGGTGAGCATAAGTATTTTTAGTTTCATATCACAAGTTGGTGAATGGTTTTCTCAAACGCACTCGGTGGATGACGGTGTTGTCTATTCGGGTGGATGCCCCTAGGTTGTTTCTTTTGAGTTAGTGTTCACCCATCCATATCCACCAGCATGGGGATTCCAGGCATCCATATTTCTATGGGATTTTTTATGGGATCTCACGGTTGTTAGGGAAAGGCAACTCCGTAGGAGACAAGACTTTCATTCAAGGGTGTATAGTACCTAAGATGGGTTTTTATGTAATTGGTGTAGCTTATCACAGACTTTCTTCCCTTAGGTCGAAGGATCTCAAAAGGAAAAACAAGTTCTAAAGGAGGGCTTCAATATCTTAGCAAAACCCCTAAAAGGGAATATGCTCTATTTTTGGGTTACTAGAACTAATTATGCTCTGGATGTAAAACAACAGCTAGAGCATCAAACTGATATTCATGTATCATTGCAATTTCTATTAAATGGAGGAAAGTAGTTAATGTATTTTTATCCATTACATGGCTATGGTACTCCAAAGAACTCCACAATTGTCATGGTTGCAAGGATTTGTGGTGGAGCTACCAGCTCAAGGAAACCAAAGGCCTTGCGATGTTAAAAGGAAGTTATTAGATATAAAAATCCCAAGGGTGGAGAATCAGTTTTCAGAAACCCAAATGGATTAGTATCATTCAATGACATGTTGAAACAAAAGGCTTCCATTCCTACAAATCAAGTCCAAACTCTGTCGAGACCCTACATTGTTAATAAAAGGGAACAAGCCCCAACTATGGAAGTAAAAAACTTAGAGGTAAAATCAATTTTTTTCTATCTACAATGCAAGGCTATAATATTTCGGTTTAACGGATCTTGGTTGAGATCTGAAGATTTGCACCAATGTATCTTCTTCCTACATACCCAATTGTGCTACATACTTATGTTCTAAAGGATTTTTCATAGTTCAATTTGATACACTAAAAGATATAGAGAAATTCCTAAATGAGGGGACATCATTTCAGGTATGGAAGATCTCTTCATTACCACATGGTTCCAAAATTTTAATGCCACAATTATGGTGGTCACAACAATGTCAGTTTGGGAAATATTACCAAATCTCCCTCTTCCTTTCTGGCATCATCAAGTCCTTGAAGATACTGGAAATACTCTTTGAAATTTAAAAAAATGGACCTTGAAAGAATCGAAAAAGGTATCGTCATTTTTGTCAGAATTCGATAAGAGATGGAACTTAGTAAAGGTCTGCCTTATTGCATTTATTTGACAAAAAAATAAAAAATTGGACTCAAGTTTTAGATTATGAGAACATGGAAATTAGATGTTGAATGTGTTTTCAAACAAGAGATTTACAAACCACTTGCATGTTAGCAAAAAAGAATTAAAAAAAAAAAACAAACATGTAAGCCTAAGGGATGGCAAGTATATGACTCTATCCTTTCTAAAGAATAATAAGAATAAGAGAACATGGAGGAAGTTCCAAATATGGAATCATAGGCACAACATGGTAATAATGCAGATTGGGGTGGAGTGGGTCAGTCAGCAACTGTGACCCACATTCAAAAGGGTACTTAATTGGCAAAGATCAAAGCAACAAAGCAACAAAAAGAGGAAATAATCATAGGGGTAATAAATAGAACTCATGTATCTAAGAGATCTAATTCAAACAAAGAAGTCCCTTCCCATGCAACTGGAAATGAATTGGAAATAGTAATAGCTAAACCCACCCATGGAATTTGGAGAAAGGTTGAGAAAAATAAAGGCAAAAATGGGAAGTTAAGTGATTTTTATCACACTTAACCATGGCACACACTTTTCCTCATGATTTGTATCACATTTAACCCCATCAAATGAAAGTCCTTTCTTCACATGCTTTACTTTGTCATTCCACTTCTTCCATTATTGTCAAAGTCTTGGAAATATTCACTATATACTTGCAATCCTCACTAGGAGGCCATGGAAGAACAATTACAAACAAGCACAAGATATAAAAACAAGAGACTAACTACTATTAAAAACAACAATAGGAATAATCAAACAAGAGAGATATAAAACACTTATCTTTTGATAATTATAATAGAATGTCAGCTCCCTCTTAAGCTTAGCCTTCTTACTTCGATCTTCCAACTTTATCACCCTTTCCCACGACATCAACATAATGCCATACCTTCCTTCTACGAACCATGGTTTCTTCTTTTAGCATAAACGTCCTTCTTAGTCCAACTCTAAGGTTTTTCTCCACAAACCCTAGGGTCTCATTTCCCTTCAAATTAAACTAGGGTTTACACATCCTAATTTCCCAATGCTCCTTTCAAACTGATAATCTTTACAATGTGTATATTTAATTATCCAAAACCATAGAGTTATTCCATAGCATATGATGACCCTTTTTTGACCCAAGAGCTTCTAGCATTTTAGTTCTAGGGTATAGACTCTAAGGGTTTCCTTATCCATAACCATTTTTGGTAGTATAAGGTTTCAAATGTCTAGCTAGGGTTTTTATTTGAAACCTTTGGTCTTCATAATCCTTCAAAATTAGTCTAGGGTTTATATACCCTAATTTTTCATTCTTTGCAATTCAAAAACCAAAAGTCCAACAGGTGTTTTCAAGCTTCAGAATCAAAGATGTTTCATCTTGGTGTCAGCGAAGGATCTTCTAATAAGTTGTCTTCATCACAAAAGGGCAAGGTAAAAAACTTTCAAAATTATAATAATTCTACTTATCAAACAAATATCTTTCATTGCCATACCATTACTACAACATGCCTCAACCAATATTATACTCTCAAACTCCATCATACATCGACAATATCTACATATTTATAATTTGCATATATGAGCTTTCTCAATGCATTCAAGAGACTATCCATTCATACCCAAAAACTATCTTTTCCTTATTACTCATATATCAGCAAATAAATTCTTGATTTATTGAACTATGAAATTGGCATGATTCCAGAAGCCATATTGATTTGTCTCTTATTCTCTTTATTCCTTTAATCAAAATTAGCAATCAAGTATTTCTTTGGATTGTTATGTCATTTGAAGAATACTCCTTAAAATTTTGTCGTGATTTGGCCTACAACTTTTCTTACACTCCAATAATCAAACTTCAAACTTAAACTTCCTGGACCTCATATTCATACTTGATCATCATTATAATATACTTTCATGAGAGACAAAGTCATTTGAGTTAGACATTCTATTATTAGTCTCGAGGCCTTCAAAATTCCTAAGATTTATCCTATAAATTTTCGGTTTGTGAGATGACTAACTTCATCCTTTTTGCAACATGTTTTTACATCTTTTAATATGAGGTTATCCAAGATAGATTCTAAGGTCTATGTCAGGCCAAGAGTAACTCCAGAAAACTGATTCATTTATTCAATTAGCCAGCTATCTATTATATACATGAATGTGATCGTTCAGTTCATCTTCTTGATGACTGTTCACATTCAGTTCCCCCAATCACTGAGGATTAGGTGTCAACAACTTCAATATATTTCACATGTTTCATGATATGATAGTATAAAGTGTGCATTAGTTATTGAAAAAGGACTACTCTATGATCTATGATAGTAGATATGAATACACAAAGAGCCACCGTAATAGGTGTGATCATTGATATGAATGTATAATGATACCTGTCACACGGAATGAGTCGATTTTGCAGACAAGTTTGACCTTCCTAGTATCTAAAGATATCTAGTGACAAGCAAGCCAATCAAAAACTATCTTTCTCTAAATATGCAATTAAAAACAAAGGCAAACAAGTGTTTTAGGCCTACCTTGGGTCCAATGCAAGTTTGTGGAAGCCTCGCTCCTTTGATCCAAATGAGCTCCCTTGTAGCAAGTCTACAAACACAAACAAGCAAACAAATTAAATAGCACCTGAAAATCCAATGTCATAAAGCATATCCATCATAATGATCAAGGAATTTATGAAACAAACCACATAAGACAATTTGTTGAGAAAAATGAATTTGATTGTATTAATTCAAATCAAAGAATAACTTTACAACCT
>APFE030855495.1:0-11495 GCA_000404065.3 Pinus taeda | reverse complement strand
AGCATTTACCCTTAAAAATTTTCAGCTTCTAACCTCCCTAGCAACCAGCCCAATGCCTTAATTTATAGTGCAATGGAGGGAAGTTACTAGGTCCTCCTTCAAAGGGATAAAGCCCTCCTTCAAAGGGATAGCTCCTATTATCAAGGGATTAACTCCTTCTATTTTGGGATGCATGAACCACCTTGGAGCGAACAATCCATGTCAAAATTCCTTCTAGAATCATCTAGAATTAACCCAAAGTGAGTTTTTTAGAATAAACTTGCGCCTTTTTGACTTTCACAAGGGTCCGCACCCATCCCTTTACAGACATAGTGGGCAGATCCGCAGGTAACATGAACAAAGGGTGCAAGACCGCAGGTAACAGTGAGAGAAAGTGCGGAACCAGAGCTTTATTGATTTTTAATGTCTTTCTCTCATTTTCAAAGCTTGACATGAGGAGCTGAGGTCTGAGACTTGCTTAGGAGGACAATATAAGTGATGATAGACCCATACTGACTGCAAATAGTCATGGTGACGATATTTTTGTGTAACAATACCTTGAATTTCATGGATATGCAATGATTTGTTTGAAGCATTGTGATTTCATTGACTAGTGTGAATCATATTTGGTTGCATATATGTAAATTTTATGTAAGTATTGGATTGAAAACAATGTTTATACTTAGGCCCGTTTTCTTGCTTGATAATTTAGCAAACAAAACTTATTAATTAGCATTTGCTTATCATAAATTAGTTTATATGAGATTTTCCTTTCAATATCTATTCATATGCTTTGTATTTTCATTCCAACATTTGGTTTTCAAGGATTTTAGGACAAGAATCAGAACCTTCTATCATTTGGATCTAACCTGCATTGAGTACTTGAACGTTTTCCTCGAAGTAGCGAAATATAAGACTTATGAGCCAAGCCGGGAGATTTGAAGATAAAGGCTAGATAGACAGACCTAAATTTCATGCATATTTTTTTTAGTTTATGTGCTTGTTTTAGCATTAAAAGCGAGTTTGAATTGCATTTGCAAGTAGAATAGAAGTTCACTAATGAGTTTCTTTTGAGAAAGAAATAGTGCTCGTATTGCCTGTACACATAATGTTTACATCTTGGATTGACTTTGTGAAAGATTTTATTGTGACAATAAATATGCCCAACGATATTTTTGGATAAGATCTCATCACCATATTGGGATGGACACATCACAAAATTGCAGGTTTTGTTGATTTCGTTGCGCTACATCCTTCATGAAAATTACCTCAAATCTTGAGGTTGTCTATGAGGATGTCATGATGAAAGTGCTTATGTTTATGTTGGAATATGAGGCATTGGATTGTTTTGAAATAGTTCTAGAAGAGAAATATCTTCACCTACAAGTATAATCAATGCATTTCACCGAGTTTTGGATCTTGGTTATGTTAAAGGATCACGTGATGTGTGTGTATCTATATCTGTTTAAATCAAATAAAAGCACGTTGAGCCAAATCGAGAGAAGCTAAGAAATTAATTTCACGAGGATTTCTCAAATTATGAGTTTTCATTTTCATCACATATGCCATTTTTGCATGAGATTAAATATTTAGATGAGAATTTTGATGAAGTTCTCGAGGACCGTGTTGAATCACCTCATGAAGATGGAGAAGATTCTATTTAAGATGATGCATTACATCTTGTTTTAGAAGAAGCATTTTTTTAGGATGATGTACTCTCGCATCAGGACATTCTAGTAGCCATCATTATTAGTTATTAGTAGGATAAGGTTTTGACAAGAAATGCATCTTTTCAAATTTGAAAATTTAATGATGAAAGCCTTGATGATTTGAAAAGGATAGACGTGGCAAAGAAACATTTAGAGGATGAAGAATTTTCAAGTGCTTCCATGGGCTCATATGATAAACAACATCGTAACCAAGAAGATGGTGATGTAAGCACTCATTTTGTGACTTTGTGACATTGATGGGAGGTGGATCATTGACTTCTTCATGGAGATCCCATATATGGTACATATAGTGAGATATTAGTGGGGGGAATCTAAATAGGCATTTTCCACTTTGAAGAAAAATTATGAGCAATCCCATGGTGTGTGAAGAATACATTATAGGTCACATGTCCTTAGGTTTTAGACAACTAAGAGATTTTGAGTATGTAATGTATTTTATATTGTTTATTAACATTTGGGTATCCTCATTAATGGGTATATTTATTTTCGTGCCAGGAACAATTTCATAACATTACTTATGCATAAATTTCCCAACCATCAGTATCTTCACCTCCTACTCAACAAGAGTAGATACTTCTAGGATGCAATATATTTGGGACAATAGCATGCCACTATCATGCATGATAATGGATGTATTATGGGAATTTTTAGGCTTCAAAAGAGGGTATCAAGCCCCAAATTATGAGTTGATTTAATTTTCCAGGTTTGAGTTTTTAGGACATACATCACATGGAGGTTTTATAGAGGGAGTTGATGAGGGGTAGCAAAGTTTTTGCATGTTTTTATTGGAGACACATTCTAAACCTTTGTTTCTTGAGGGTATGACAAGTGGTTCTCATGGTAGCTAGGAAGGATGGACATTTAAAGTTTGTATATTAGTCTTTGGAGAGGCGTATAGTGGTCTATGGAGGTAATTTGTCACTTGGTGAAAGGATTCCATATTTACATGCCAAAGGTTATATCAATCCTATTGAATTTTGGATGGAGCAAGCATGTAGCTAAATACATTAATCCTGGTGTGGCTTTGATGTTTACTTTCATATGCAAGAGCTCACTTTGGTTTTCAACCATATAATGATTGATATTCCAACCTATAATTGCATGATTCTTGACGTGGCCTCGTTTTGGTTTGTCCCAAACACAAACATAGATCCCATGTTATTGATGAGATGACATTGTAGTTATTAGTTATATTATTTTACTTGGAATTATATCTCGTAGTTACATAGAAAGGTAGCAAGAATGAGTTTGATGTTCACGAGCAATAGGTTTCATTTGTATGTTTCCTTTGGAATTTTAGGTTCATGCCTTTATTTGTATAGCCCGTTGAGAATTAGTATTTAGATAAACATTCTTACACCTTTAAACTTTTGTAGTAAATTGAAATATTTTTATGGTATGGATGTGAAGTTTTGGATCCATCCCATCATAGATGGCTAACACTTTTATTTACCTCACAAATACAATAGATATTATGAAGTTCTTTGCACCCCATTAGGGAGTGCAGTCCCTATGTGGAGCTAGTTGTACTATTGGAGCCTTTGAATAGAAAATTTGGAGAACACCCTTAGTGGCATAAGTATGAAATATATTTGACATTGTCAAATACTACTTCATTAACATGCATAAAGAAGGCATCAAAGAAGTTATATGTGTGAAAATTCCTGAACATAAATTCTAATGCTGCAGTAACTGTTTTATTTTACCTACTTATTTTCGATAAGTTATTTATGAAATCCCTTCAATAAATATTAAACTAAATTCTACTGCAAATATCACATCATTATACAGAAACAAATACACACACAAGAATCAAACACATCAACACAATTATTTTTGGACTACTATCCCCGGAAAAACCCAATGCGGGAAAATCGATGCAGCAGAGGAGGGTTTTATTAATATTTAGAAACAATCGATTTTACAGAAATATTTTTACATAGATACTAGGAGAAAACACCTGAGACTTTTCTTTGAGACTTTCTGACACCTTGAAGGACTTCTTTTTCCAACTGCGTCAGCCTTGTGTCATCTTGCTTGGCTCTGCACTGCTCTGTCCTTCACTGCATCATCCACTGCATCCTTGATCTATGTCTCCCTCTACGCTGTCTCTCTCAGAGCCCCTGCGTCACCCTTTCTGAACTTCTTGACTACTGCTAGTCACCCCCTCTTCCTCCACCCTACAAATCTCCCTCTGAAATATATTTTCCTTCCTCTATTAGAAAATCAATTTTCCTTAGGATAATAAGTATCTATTGGTGTGTCTCCAAATGACCCTCAAGTCTTCTCTTATACTTTTCCTGTTGATGAATCAACGACCGAGATTAAGTCCCTAATCAACGGCTAAGATTAAAATAGACTTGATCCTCATCCCTTAGAAGCTTCTCATCCTCATCTTTATTAATACCCATTAATATTTTTATTTTCATAAGTTTAGACTTAGGAACCCATTAAAAATATTAATTATTTTAATAACTCCTCCTCCGGATGGAATTTCCCAAAACAATTCCTAAGTCTTGGAGATCTCATGTGTTTTAGCCTCTCCACCAATTTTCATGGCTATAGCACATCCGATGTTACCATAAATCAACAATATGAAGGGAGTGCTCAGGTTAAAAGAAGATAACACCATCTTTTAAAGCTTGTATTTGATAGTGGAAGGGTCGACCCTAGTGTGAGAAGTTAAAAAAAAGAGAGGAGAAATTATCAAAAGATAATTGTAACCTTAAGTTTGTACAAGGTTGGCCCTTATTTATTATACAAAAACAATTATAATTTAAGTCGCTCAAGGGTTGGCATTGACCTATAATTTTCAAAAACAAGTTAAATATAAGGGTCAAAAGGTCATTAATGAGGTGCTCATCACGAAGAAAAGAGTTGTGTTAGGGGTAAACCAACTACTTTGGGACGTGTTCTTGGTCTAAAGTGTTAGTTAAAGGATGCTTAAGCAATAGGAGGGGATGATCAAGAAGGCGCCCTAGTCAAGGGTTAAGCTAGGGACAAAGGCCATAAATACTAGAAGAGAAAGTTCTTGATTGTGTGGGACATCCCCTCCAAGCTTAGTTGAATATTTGTGAGGAGGAAGAATTCAAGGGGCATTTAATATGAGGTTATTCATCTTTCTTTGTTTTTCTTGAGTTGATTTGATGGTTGGAAATTACTAGTACAAATATACTAGAATAATCTTTGTAGAAATTTTAATTTATTTTGATATATATATATATATATATATATATGTTATTTTAATTTTTTTAATAAGAGGATTCTAGGGATGAGGTTGAAAATCACCCTTAATCTTTCTATAATCATTATATTTATTTAAGTATATTTGTTGTTGTAATATCTTAACTATGTTCATTCACTCTATTTTGAACGCTGCTCTAACTAGACATTGAAGGTTAAGCATGGCAAGTTAATGCACTATTACCCCAAAATCATACTTGAAGCATGATTTATTGTTGGCTATTAGTCTCACAAACTTAGGCTTTGTTCTCTTGTCTACTTCTTTTATGGTTTCACATGTGGGCGTCCTTTAATCATTCATGGTTGCATATTTTCACTTACGGTTGATTTTGTATTGGTAGTGAGGATATTATTTGAAAGAACCCTCCTTTAGTTTCTTCATATTGAGTGTATCCATGTGGAGCATGTTTATAATAGCCTAGACATGCCTTTTTTCCTTACACATTCCAACCCCTTGATACTTGGTCTCGAATCCATCACCCATTAAATGGACATTGGTCTTGGTAACTCTACCATCCCATAATCTAAAGAACACCATGAACACATCTTCTAGGGTTTCCAATATGGGCCAACCTCCCTAGGCCCTAAGTGCCACTAGGGTCACACTTGATTCCAAGAGTTTGAATATTTTGAAGTGTAGGTATAGGAGATAACATAACATAAACAAGAAAAATTATCGCATTATACTATACAAAATAATAATTTGTAAGTAATTCATGTGTATCACAAAAATCACACACGTAGATGTGTCAACAAACGTAAACAAACTATATACCATTTTATCTCCAAATTTTTATGTATCGATCTATATACATTTATATAATAATTAAATTAAAAATCCACAATAAATTGTTATTTCATATTCTTTAAATTTTTAAAAATTATATAGAAACATTATAATTTAAAATTCAAAATACATAAAAATAAAAATTAAAAAATAACATTAGTAACTTTATACAATATTGAATTGTATAGATTTGTTAATTAAGTCCCACTCATACTTAACTTCCATACTTCATAAATAACTTTATTTTTGGGAATGTACGCTGACTCATCACCATTATTCAAAGAAAACCACACCACCTGGAATTGCCGGATGGTGGTCCATAATGGAGCATGTTTTCAATCCTCCCAAATACTCATGGATCTTAGACCGTTAACCTATTTCTTTACATCCCAAGAAGTCGAACTCTTAGCCCAACAAAAGCAATTTTAGAACATAATTTGCAACTTTATCTGTGAATCTTCAAGTTTAAAATGTACATTCTATTTATGTGTGTCTTAAATATTTAATTTCATCAAAGGTGATAATGAATACCCCTATGCAGCGTTAAAAATAGATATTTCAAACTTCATCACTAAGGGAGAAATATTTATGTTTGGTGATTTTAATGTTAGAACAACAAACAATCAATCTATTCAATTGGGAAGCGATATGAGAGAGGATAACAATCCTCTATGGTTAAGAAAGAATGAAGAACACCCTTGGAAGAGGACATCACAAGATGGGAAAGGGAAGGTTTCATACTTTTGAGCAAAACTATTAGGCCTTTGTAGCCTAAATGACATGGTTATATGTAATGGCATGAAAATTTGGCCGAGGTCCAATAATATCACTTGTAAAACATACAATGAGCAAAGCACAATAGACTATATGATATGCTCTCAAAGGTCTATTTCTGAGTTGTTGAACTTTAGTATTGAGTGATGCCCTATAAAGATAGACTTTGGCCATTTTCCTCTTCTTATTAATCTTGGTATAAATACCGAAGGTCATAAGGGGAAACATGACCAACACTCAAACAATAAAGTTTATGAGCAGAGGCAGAATTATCTTAAATTAAGAAAATCAAGACCTCTTCAATGTTGCTCTTAAAGAACACCTTCAATTGGCCAAAAACAATAATAGGGACTATGAGGATAATGGAAGAGATAAAATATATATTTGCAGTGGTATGTTGATTCCCTTAATTCACAAAGCTTTAAGGTTATGTAAGAAATCTAGATTCGTGAAGAGGATTTTAAATACCTTCCCAACTAATCCTTGGTATGACAAGGAGTGAAAGGATGTGAAAATATCCCTCAAAGAAAAGTCAAGCAAAGAAAACAAGATTATATATGTGCAATTGGTAAAAAAAAGGAAGCTATGTGATCACAAGAAAGAAAGAATTGATTTCTTTGGGAAAACATAATCTCAAAGGTTTTTAGATGGAACTACAACAAAAGAAAAAGCAAATAGAAAACAATATCACAGATGCCTAGTGGTTAGACTATGCAAAACTTCTATATGAGCAGACAAATGAGAAAAATAAGCCTCCCATAATTGTCTTCTCAACATAGCTATTTTCGGTTGCAGATATTGAACAAGGTATAAAGAAACTGATAAATGGTAAAGTGCAAGACATCGATAGTCTACAGGCAAAATTTTTAAAATGGGGTGTGAAGCTTCTTTCTCCTCACATCAAGGAGATCTTTAACTAAGTCAATCAAGGTAGCTTTCCAGTTGAATGGACAACTAGTGTTGTTATACCTCTTCACAAAGCCAGAGATATCAATAACCCATCTAACTATCGTACTATTATGATCAACCCTCTTCTTGGAAAACTTTTTTGGAAGCATGCTAGAGGGAAAAATCAACAAGTGGGAAGAAAAAGAGGGAAAAAGAGCAAAGGGGCAAGCTGGCTTCGGACCTAAACATTCTACCATTGATTATTGCATTACTTTAAAACACTTCTTCAAAAATGTTTGGGACAACCAAGGTGGGGAAGCATTATGTTGCTTTGTTGACTTCAAAAAAGCCTTTGATACTATCCCTAGAGATAAGCTATGACGCCGAATGGAAGAACTAGGGGTCCCAAAGGAATATATGGCAGTTGTTGATAAGCTTTATGAGTGGGCTAGAGCCAAAATCAGAATGAAGGAAGGCATGTCTGAATGCATTGGCAGTGACATAGGAGTCAAACAGGGATGTCCTTTTTCCCCCACAATGTTTGGTCTATATATTGATAAGCTTGAAGAGTGGATAAGCAATACCGAAGGAGAAGGCATCCAATTAGCAAGTCATGTGGTGAAACTACTTCTATATGTAGATGACCTTATTCTTATTGCTAAATCTGCACTAGGTTTGAAAGAACACTTGAAAGCTTTGGAACTCTTTTGTCAAGATGTGGGAATGCAAGTAAATACCAGCAAAACTAAAGTCATGATTTTCTCTTTGAAAAGAAAGAAACAATAGGTTAGTTTCCTCTTTAAGGGTAGCCCCTTGGAGGTTGTAGATGAGTACAAGTATCTAGGAATTGATTTCCACCATAGGATCAACTGGGAGACATGTAGATCAAAGAGAATCCAAGGAGGGTGGAAAGCTTCATACCTTCTTAAGAACATGTGTAGACAAGCAGAACTATGGGATTGAAATACTAAGAAAACCCTCTTTGGTTTATTAGTGGTGCTAGTTATCCTCTATGGTTGCAAGATATGGGGGAGCAACATGTCAAGCCACAAATGGCAACAAATAGAAAGAATCCAAAAGCATCTAGTCACAAGTAGCCTCAAAGTCAAATCAACGGTCCCATATGATATCCCTTTAGTCGAGGTTGGTATGTTTCCAATTGAGGCTTCAATGATCATTCATTTGCTAAGTTAGCTAAAGAAGGTTGAAAATATGGATAAGCACCGATGGCCCAAATTGGTTGTGGAAGAAGAGCTAATTCATCGGAAAAAAACATGGATGAAGCAAAATAAAAAGTGGTTGGGCAAATGGGACATCAATCTGTATGACTGTTCTCACATTAAGGAGGAGATAAAAAAGTGGGTATTGGAAAAATTCAGCACTGCCATGGGGACAAAACAGGTAGGCAAAAAAAAACATATTATGTCAAATAATTTAACCTTATGTGGAAGCATGGTGAGAAAGAGTATTTGAGTTCCTCAATCAAGGGAAAAGCTAAAATTTTAATTGCACAACTGAGTACTAGCTCCCATCATCTAAGATGTGAAACTGGTAGATGGGTGATCCCTAAAAAGGATTGGGAAGAACAAACTTGTATTTTTTGTAGCAAAGGGGTGGTAGAAACATTATGACATTTTATCAAACAATGTGCAACGTATGAAGTTATTCATCATCAATTTGATAACAGTCTAAAGGTGAACAATGTCAATGAACTTTTTGAGGAGACAAGACTTCACAAAATAGCAAATTTCTTCAGATATAATAGCAGAATCAACATGGAAAAAAATTAAATATGGTTTAAGTTGATAACCAGTGGTCCCTTAGACTGTGAAATTTCATGAACACCATTAAAATCCATATAATTCAATGAAAATGGATATTTGAATTAATTTCCCTAAAATAAAACAAAACAATTCAATTCAATGAAAATAGATATTTGAATTAATTTCTCTGAAATAAAACAAAACTATTGTATTAACTCCATTAAACTAGGAGATTTCGTGGACATCATTAAAATCCATTCAATTCAATGAAAATAGATATTTAAATTGCAGTTGTCTTTAACGCGACTTTTTGAAAGCTTTTCTGGTGGCTTTTTCTGGTCAAAATCCAGCAGCAATTTATTGGAATCGCAAGTTTGATAGCTAGTTTCTGCACAATCAAAGCATCCCAGGGGTTTTTCAGGGTGCTGAATCCAAATATGCAGTTAAAAAACCATTTTAACTGCAACAAATCAAGATTTAAACTCAATTTCTTCGGCCGGATTCCGTCACCGGAATCTCCAAAAAATCGTATTATAGACAACTCCATTTAAATTAATTTCCCTGAAATAAAACAAAACTAACAAAACTACCGTATTAGGTCCCTGAGAGATTTCGTGCACATCATTAAAATCCATTTAATTCAATTCAATGGAAATGGATATTTGAATTAATTTCCCTGAAATAAAACTATTGTATTAGAAAAGGCGCCAGTTTTTTCGAGAGGGCAATAATAGCAATATAGATTTGATGTGTTACAGATGCTGTGCCAATCGTGTAATTGAAGTTATTGAGAGATTCGGCACCTTTCAACAATCGCAAGAAAACAATGGTTCTAAATTTTTTTCGCGCATTAGTTGTTCTATGTTATCTACTGTGGCAGATGGTTTGTTGGGGATCAATTCCTGTGCTGAGAAGGGCTTGTTGTTTTCCCGATAGAGATCAATGGCAGAAGAAGCGGGCGAAGATTCCCTCATTTATGCACCCACATGGACAGTCGCAGTTGTTTTTACAGTCTTCGTTGTTATATCGATGTTCCTGGAGCAAGGGATTCATAAGCTTGGAAAGGTAAGTTTGAGGCATTGTACAAAACAGCTTTCTTTTTTGTGTTGCATATTTGTCTCAGATCAATCA
This sequence comes from Pinus taeda, assembly GCA_000404065.3. Lineage (NCBI taxonomy): Eukaryota > Viridiplantae > Streptophyta > Pinopsida > Pinales > Pinaceae > Pinus > Pinus taeda. The sequence continues at coordinate 1,200 of APFE030855495.1, read as the reverse complement.
CTCACACATACCCACATAGAGACTATGAAAGAATTGACATCATACTATGCTTTGTCCTATTCATCGCATTACTCCTTTGAATTGGGGATTGACTGTGTGGATATAATCACCAAATCGAAGAATTGCACTGAGAACAACAATGAACGAATATCGACTAGGAGTAGGAAACGATTGCACGGTTATATTAATCTAGTTCAAGCACAATGTCGGCAATCAGTTAATGGGATTATAGTGGAGCATCTCAGGAGTTAAGCAAGTGATCCCAACTGCTCTCTGGTATTAGACATAGTTATCTGTATATCAGGCCATGTGGGGCCAACCTAGCAGGCTTTTGCCATTTAGATTAGCATTTCTTTTAATTGTAACGGATTATATAATAGCAAAATCTGTGCAAATGCACAGCAGGATTACATCTTAAAATACTGAGCTTCAAATTTACTCTGATTTCCTAGAACTAGTCTCAAACTTTCTGGTCTGCGAGATCATAGTGCTGTTACATATACCCAACCATATCTGAAGGTATATATTTTATAAAATATGTCTAGGATTAGACAGTACTTTAATTACTAGATCAGTCGACTAGAATCCACCATAATGTCCATTGAGGCCACTCGGTTCAGGTTGGGTACAACGGTCCCGGTAGAAAGTGCCGAGTTTGCCAGCGATGCTGGAGCAATCACTGCGTGCTGACCATTGTAGAGGGCGCCAATGAGACTTTGCTGGTATAGGCAAAGATCGTTAATCTCCTCACTCAATTGGTGAATTAGCTGCAGCTGCTTCGCCATAGTGTCCAATATGGAGTTGAATTGGGCCGTTAACCTGTCGACCCTCAACTTAAGGGTGGCAATCTTGTAAGATTTTTGAGATACACAGATCTAGATCTGCAAAACAATAAACAAGCTTGCAAGAGAAGGAAGGAAACGAGCAAGAATTGAGAAAAGAATGAAAAATTGATTCTGCAATATTAGTTTTAGAATAAATACATAAAAGCAACTAAGTTAAGCTTAGTTGTAGATGCAATAACTAAAGCTAAGTGTGCTTTATCTTATGTTAATGTGTACATCCGCCACATGCAAGCAATAAGTTAATTGGAGCTAATCTAGGTGCATGTACACCAACACAGCTAGTCTAAGTGCATGTACACCAACACCCCCCCTTAAGCATAACTTAGGTGAGTGTGATGCAAAATGAATGAGTCCC
>APFE030855492.1:10341-22473 GCA_000404065.3 Pinus taeda | reverse complement strand
ACATCTCCTAAACATGTCTGTTAGCAACCCAACTTCGGGAGAAGGTTAGCTTCAGATGTCAAAGAGATGGACGAAATAAGGAGAATTCAACTAGCACTATTCATTCTTGGGCACCTCACCCTTATAAAAGCAAAATCTTAAACGCCTTATGGAAGCTAATACGAGGTTTCCTCATGTGGACAATCTAGAAAGAGAGAAATAGCCACATCATCAAAGACCATTCCTCTCCCATAGAAGTTCTACGGATCAATATATGTCAAAACATACGAGAAACCTTGATGCTCCAAATGTGGCTTGATGATGATTTCCCATCGACACCACAGGAACAAAATATATGGTTGAACTGGAACCATGAGCAGGTACACCTAAGGAAAATCCATCCCTCTAGAGATATACTTGACAAATGGACTCCACCCCCACCACACATGGTACTGGTCAACTTTGATGGAGCGTTAAAGGGAAATCTAGGTAAAGTAGGATTTGGGGGAATATTTAGAAATCACAAGGGAAATGTTCTCCAAACATTCATGGGGTCAATAGGTTGGGATACAAACAACTCAGTCGAATTAGAAGGAATTTGGCAAGGACTTCTCCTGGCTCAGAACAATATATTCTTCCCACTCATAATTGAAGGGGACTCTCAGATCTTAATTAACATGATCAACCAGATCTTACAGGGAACTCCAGCACATAAAGTGGGTAGCAGCACTTAAGCAATAGGATATATGTAAAGGAGCACTTAAGCAATAGGATATATGCAAAGGATGTACATTACAAAAGTACATAAAATCCACATTCCATGATCAGGACAACAAAGCACATGCAGTCCTAGAAAGGATCCACTATGATGTTTATGGACCTTTCTCAACAATCTACACTGCTAGACACAAATATTTTGTCATTTTTATTGATGAATTCTCACGTAAGTGTTGGAAATTTTTCATGTGGAAGAAAGATGAGACATTCTCCAAGTTCTTAGCACTCAAGGCACTGGTTGAAAAAGAAGCTACCAAGAAGATGAAGTCTCAATTGTAGCGGCCGCAACACCCTCGAAAATTTTGGCCTGCACTTAAATTTTGGAGCCTAATATGGATATCGTGATCAATCATTCCTAGTCACTTATTTGTAAGTTGATCATGATCTCAATCTCCCCTTTTCGATCTTAAGATTCATTCATGCTTTTATTTTTACATAGAATCTGTCATCTTTGGGCATGTGGGTTATCGCTTGTCATGCAAAGGGAGGTTTGTTTTGATTCAAGCGGAAATATTTATGAGAATGGGTTGTCCTCACCACATAGACATGTTTCAAACTCATTTCACACAATCTATCATCATCCCAAAGTCTATCATCGGAGACACACTTGTCGTAAAATGCCACAAACATTGTTTCATTAAGCGAAGTATTTATATGTTCTAGATGGTTTATGTTGTATCACTAAGTTTTCAAGTGTGTGATCGTAGTCAAGTTTTATCATTGTTCACATCAGTTCCACTGCTCCCACACTTAGCCAAATTTCGGAGTATCCTTATCAACCTAGCCTCAACCAACTTTCCTGAACTACGCACTTCACATACATAACCCTCAAGATTTTCCCTTGCCTATTGGAATTGTGCAATGCACACAAATCCCAACCTCCCTTAGCATTCAAAAATATGGAGTGGTTTCCTCCAATGTCCTTCCCTCAGCCCGAACCCAATGTCTCCAGAAACTGTGCAGTTTTTTCCCTTGACTACCCAGTCTACCTTGCATCCTAAAATTGCATAGATGTGTCCTACCATGACCTCATCCAATAGTAGTGCCTTTCATCCAGCTAAAAATTTGTAAATGTTTCCTCCCAGGGCCTCATTCCGCAACGGTCACTTCTCGCTGAAAATACACAATTATGTCTCTCAGGGGCCACGAAGAAAGATGACAATATGGATGACTCTCAAGGAGCTGAGGATAAAAATAAGTAGACCAAGGAACCCAAGGTATGATAGAATATCGGGACCGCATGAAGACTCCATCTGATGCATAACCCTTTGGAGGCTAGGTATGGAAAACAAAGCACATATTTTGAAATACACCTCTTATTGTAGCTTAAAAGTTTGCTTATCGTTGTTGTATCATTCTGTCTTCAATGAAATGCATGGTTGCAAGAACTGAAAGTCATTCCATTGTTTCCTGTACGTGTCTTGCTCCCTTTCACTTTTTTATTACATAGCTTAGAAGATGAAGAGAAATACCACTTGTTTATTTAAGCTACAGAGGTTGTGACCAACATGATCTTACGACTAACCAGGCACGATGCAAGGCATCCTATGTGGGATGAAATATGTTTAATGATATGTATATAGTTATTACACTCCTTTGCATTAATCCTTGCTTTGTATCTGGCATGTACCCTCACTACTTATCAAATTTGGCTACCTGTTGCTAGCAGTCTCTTAGCTCTTTCCTGAGAAAGCAAGGGTAGGAATTTCCTTGAACCTGATTTCTTCAAGGCTATTCATAGAAAATATAGAGCTAAGAGAAGGAGATGTGGAATATCACTATCAAACTCTTGAAAATACTTTTCACGTTTGAACCTATTCAAACAATTAAGTTGCCACTCAACAACATTGTTAATATTGGAAGACTCAAGAAAGATCACATCTCTAGATATTATAAATTTCTGATTCACTTCATCAAAAATATACATATAGTAAAGGACAACAAAAGTCATATATGTATATGTATATATATATACACACACACACATAAACTTTGTGGAAAGTAAAAAAACATATAACTTAATAATCCTCACATGTCAAAAAGCCTTCTTTCCTTTGCAACTTGCCAAATCTCATAAATTTGTTCCCATTTCACCTCTGTCATGTTAGGACCTATTAATGATATATGTATCAATGCATCAAGTGTGTTAATTGATAGCCTTATTATCCTTATATCTTTGATCATATTTTTCTTAGAGAACCCTCATTCACATGCGACGGTGCTCATTGGTATGACAAGCATTGCTTGCCATAATTTTAGCATATTTGGATACCTAAAGTGCAAATCTTTGTTTGAGAAAATACTTTCCATGCATCTTCCATTAAGAATCTTTCTCTATTCAAATAAACCACGTCAATAAATTGATATAATTCTCTTTTACAAGTTGTAATATCAAACATTAGTACATTTTCACCTTCTTACATGTTTTATGTTGCAAATGTGAAAAAAAGTATTTCAAGCTAATGCTTTACACTATTTTCTCTGACATAAATATCTGACGGGTAATGACAAGGACTAAACAAACTTGTTGGATTAAAAAGATGAAGATCTGGAAATCTTGAATCGAAACTCTCAATCAATGCTTGGACATAATTTCTTGTAAGTTGTATGCAACTCTTAAGGGAGCCCTCAATGCAAGCTACCATTGGTTGTGACAATTGTTCATCATGGATTGAAATATACAAAAAATCATGTCTATGGGTATTCCCCTCTTTGTCAACATTTTCAAGGAAACCATCTTTGGAGTCTTTCAAAAATTTAGTAAGATGTAAAACACCTTCTGCAAAAGAATTAAGTATACAAAAATATCTTTTAAGAGTATTTAGTGCATGGTTAATAGCTATTCCAAGAAATGTGACATCCGCATTATCTTCTTGAAATTTTTCGTTTAGATTATTCAACTCCTTCAAAACAACAGCAAGCATTTTTAAACAAAATTGAATTAAAAAAATCCTTGCCTTATGATACAAATCCTTGCCTTATGATACAATGAATTCTTTCTTTCTCTCTTCTACACGCTCAAAATAGAGAGCCATAGAATCCCATGGATTTGAAGAACCTACAAGGATTCTAATTCCATTATCTCTAATAAGGAAATGAGCTTATTATTTCTCTTTGCTAAATTTCCAACCCATGAGTATACCTTGTTTGTTATTGTCTCAACATACAAATACTCAGGTATCTTTTTCAAAGCATATGATGCTACAAGTGCTTCAATATGTGAAATGCAATGAGTGCCAATCAAATTTTCTAAATCATTCTTTAGCAGTGTGACAAATCCATTTTCACATCCAACCATAGATGAAGCACCATCAGTCGAAACCGCTATTAGTTTCTCATTTTCCAACTACCTTGTTTCCTTTAAATTAACGATGGTATCATATATAGTCTTTCTTTTTCCACTAGGAACAGTAGTCATTCTCATAAATTGTGTGACTGGAGGGCCCAAACCTTTTAAATCTAGATATGTAGAATACACAACAAGGTGTTGTTCCAAACCATTGTCTATACTTTCATCTAACATTATAGAGAAAAAGGGATTTTCTAACACTTTTCTAGTTTGCACCTCTTCAAGATAATTTGATATAGAGTGAATGAATTTAGTAGCTTCTTTTCTATTTATGTGGGAAGAATACTCCACTCGAGAAGGCATATTAGGCGTCTGTAGATGCATTTGAATATGACAAAGATCTTCATAAGTAAAAATTGAAATATCTTTTTTTGCAATAAAATATGCTAACTAAATGGTAGTTCTGACCATTTCCTTATTAGCCTCACTTATAGCCACTATGTGTTCTTTAATGGGATTTTCAAACCTTTCAGTGTCATACAAATTTCTTTGAGTTGATGTTTGATGAATAATGGATTTTGCATGAGTTCTCACAACATCATATTGAATCGTATTAAATCCATCTCCAATACCCCATGGACCTTGAGCCTTGTATTTCTCACAAATTTTACACTTCATATGAGTCTTGTGATATTCAACATTGATACTATACACCCAAGGATGTTTTATCATCCACTCTTCTCGAAATTCACATTTGAGAAGGCCTTCCTCCTCGAACTACTAGATCCACCATCGTGTCCTTCCTTTTTATTGCCAAGAATTTCTATATCAACAAAATACTCTTCATTCATATCTTCATTAGCATCATCATTCAAATGAGGTATATATGGAATATCTTTAACATTATAAGTCTTTGATGTTTTAAAATATACATAAAAAAAATAGTTGATTGACCCTTCCTTTTTGGAGGAATTTCTATTTAAATAATTTACCTACATGCAAAACAATTACAATAAATCACAATAATCAAATAAAGAGTGAAGGATTGATAGTCATTACATAAGCAAAGATGTCAAGATAATAAGGTGTAATTACTAAAGAATAGCACATTCCACCTTGAAGTGTGTATGAATGTGGAATGAATTTTTTTTATCTATTTGTAATAGTAGAATTTTATTAGTCACTCAAATTACATTTTGGTAATTTATGATGATAAAATCCCTTCAATAAGTATGATATTTATTATGGTTCATTAGATTTCTTTGTTTTGATGAATGCTCCTTAAAAAATTACTAGACACTATCTATAGTACAATGAATACTTACTATAAAATAGATACACTACCTATAGTACAACAAGTAGATCAATAATAAGTCAATTCAAAAAAGCAACTTCAAACCTTATTTTTATGGAACCTTAACCTATGTAAAATAAAATAATATTTTAAAATTCTTATGGAATTTAATATTCTTAAACCTATAAGAAATCAAATTAAGTTAAATATATGTTTGTTATTAATAAATTTAACATAAAAGATTTAAATTAAAATATATTAAGTATTAAGAGCCCTAGGTTATGCATGGTTCGACTGCCAAGGAGCCTCCAGTTGGTACCCTGGTTGTCGTATGCCTAGGGTTATGCATGGTTCGACTACCAAGGAGCCTCTAGTTGGAATCCTTCCGTGGGAATATGCATTGGTTCTATGGTGTAGATGCCTCTTCCAAATCCAACGGTCGTGGCGTTAGATCCTGGTACATTGTGTGTCTTGAGGTGATCTCCCAGGGTTGTCGAGTCGGGAGTGTTAGTCCGTCGAGTCCTCAAATGGTTCACTTTTATCTTTCTCTATTATGGTTCTCTACCCACTGCTTTACCTCGCCACAGTTTGCCTTTGATCAAGATGCCCACTTCTGGTTGCCTTTGAAATTGGTTCTTTTCAGTGGTATAACATGATGTGCACTGAGACGCAGTCTCTGTTTTCAGAAAGGGTTTCCAATGGTTCACTTCTGTCTTTCTCTATTATGGTTCTCTACCTGCTACTTTACCTCGTCACAGCTTGCCTTTGATCAAGCTGCCCACTTCTGGTTGCCTTTGAAATTGGTTCTTTTCAGTGGTATAACACGATGTGCTCTGAGACGCAGTCTCTGTTTTCAGAAAGGGTTTCCAGCTTGGATAGTCTCTTTAGGTAAGCGCATATTCGTTTTAGGTGTTAAACTTAAATAGTTTCTGAGTTTTATAGCTTTTCTCTTGTTTTGTCATCACACACTCATCTTGTTTCTACTTGAATGTGCAGCCCTGGTTGGCTATGGTGTGGCTCCTCGGAGTCATGCTGAATTGCGGTTGGGTCTACCAATTTCTTGGCGCCCACTACCAGGTATGTGTTTGTTTGTCGAACTAGGCTAGGGATATTAGTTAACACCCTTCATCCGTGATCTGGACGGAGCACTATCCCTGTAATCTATTTTTAACAGGTTTCTCTGGCCTAAGGCTGAGGGTTTTGTTATAATAACTCAGAGGGACTGGGCCGAACTCAGAGGAATAATTCCTCGTTTTTAGACTTTTGGTTTTGGTTATGAAATTGCAGTCTTGTTGTGAAGAATGCACTTGTGTTAAGTTATTGATCTATTAAAGCCATGAGACTAGGGTTTCTGTGATGGGCATTAAAGGCACAAGGCCCAACGGCAGCAGAGTACATGCTCATTTATTTGTGGGTGGCGGGAGATAGAAATTAAGACCCTCATTCTTATGAAAAGTGGGAGACATGGGTGGGATATAGCAGGAAACAGCGGGCTAGGCCATCTTAAAATGGAAAAAAGACCACTAAAACCACCGGAACTTTTTTGGTGTAGAGGCCAAAAATCTCTTTGGCGCTAAATTGTTTTAGTTTATATATGTTGGGGCTTTCACAGTTAGTTTGCAAAGGAACTCGAAGCTGAGCTAGAAGTTTCAAGGAAGACAGCAAAGGGTTTATTTTCCATAGGTATTTTCCTTTCAATTTGATGTATTTCCCTTGCAAAGGTGTTGGCCTTAAGAAGTATTCTCTGCCACGAATTTAAAGAGTTTTTAGCTGCACTATCTCTAACTTCAAATAAAAAGAAGGATCTATGATAATCTGATTTCTTCATATTGAAGAAATGTTTTGCAAAAGTTGTCTTTCGTACGCCACCTAACCCCACTATCCCCAATATCTGAGATTTCCCCCTTTGTTGTTGTTGCAACAGGACTGTCTCTTCAAAATCTTGAAGCTTAAAATTCAAGCCTGTTGGATAGTCAGCCATGGGCAACTCTGGATTTTTCATTATTTCCGACAGACATTTAACCCTTTCGTCCTGAATTTGAGTGTAAATTTATGGAAATAATGTTTATTAGGGCATAATGTTGTTTCTCTTTGTAAATTTATTAAATAACCTAGTGTTATATGGAATCTTGTTACATATAACATAGTTTTGAGCACTCATTGTTAGGTTGGACATGGAAGCCTGGTTCGATATGTTGAAAACCATCTACGAGGTTGAGATGACACTGAGTACATTGACTTTTAATCATTTAATGATGGCCCATTTTACGCTCAATAGGTATAAAGAGATCATGAGGATTTTCAGGTAAATGTTAGAGAAATTCCACGGCTTTGATCCACCTAATAAGTATGAGGGGGTCATGAAACGTTTCAGGGAAATGTTAGAGAAATATCACGAGGCTAATCCTCCTACATATGCTACTACAGACCTCCAAAGTAGCACCCCCCAGAATCTCGTGTGTCCTCTCGAAAGGTTTCGATGGAGTTGGTTGTTTTCGGATGTGTTTTGTTCATCTTACCTTATTGTTGAGTCAACAAGTTCTTTCTCGTGTTTCTAGCAGTACTCGATTTATTTCCATGGAAGAAACTTATAATTTGCTACAGTTGGATCGTGGATTGCGAGAAAAATTTGTGATAATCCAATTTACTATCTCAATCTAAATTTTCGGGGGCTTTTCTATATTATTATTGGCCCCTCGAAGGGTATTGAGGTTTCATTTTGTTTATCAATGGGAACCTTGTATTCTGTGGACCTTTATACTTATAATTACTCATTCTCAATCTGTTGTGGGTTTTTCTATTGTTTGCTCATAAACCCATTTTAAAAATTTAGATTGTACCAATTTTGTGGCCTCTCGGTCTTCCATGAGTTCAACACAAAATGGAAAGAATTGAAGTTGGTAGTACATGGAAGGTCTAGTCCCATCTTTATTGTTGTCTCTCAGGATGGTTATGTATAGATGGAAAAAATGGTTTATGAAGTTTTCTGGACAATGTAAAGGAGGAGAGCTTCAAAGATGCAACAATCTGCACGCAGTGGTTTCTGAGAAAAGAATTGTTTTAAATGATGCCATATTTCCCTCTTTCAAACCTCTTCCCACACTTCTCATGCAAGATATGCTTGTAAGTTCCTTTATATGTTCAAACTAAACAACATAGCATTTTATATTTAAGTATTGTAACCATGATTTGGGTTTTCAATTTTATGTCATCAGCCCCTCTCTAGGCACTTGGGTTTTCTTTGTAGTACATTTCTATAAATTAACATATACATTAGCCAAATCTATTTAAATTTAGGTTGGATATTTAGAGTTACAATAATGCATACATCGACCGTTTGTGTGAACTCAAGATAGATATTCATCCTCGAGTTTCCTATGTCTAGGTACATTCTAGATCTTGATTTACATGAGTTTGTGTTAGTTTCCTTACTTAATGTGCCATGAAAGAGATGATGGCTATCTCATTTCCATGAATGTTGTAGAAGGAACCTAGGCTCTTTTGGTGCAAACATCATACTGGTTACATGTATCTGAGTTTACAAATATTCTAAAATGGATCTGAAATTTCACTTGGGAATTGGAAAAATGTAAATTTATTTCAACCTGAAGATAGTGTTAATCCCCAAATACAAGGAAGGAATTGGACTATCTTTTTTATTCTTATGACTATTGGATTTTCTCTTGAAATTGATTTCTAAAACTAGTTCTGATCTCAAAACTTTTTATTAAATTCCTTGGAATATTATGTAGGATATTTATAAAAACATTTGAGTACAATCGGAGCTAAATTTATTAGTGACATTCATACTGGAAGATTACCGACACTAATTCTACTACAAGTTTCCCTATCTCAATTTTCTAACATATGGGTTCACGATATTCCTTCATACTTTTACCCATGTTATCATCTAGTTTTTTCTTAAAACATTTGGCCTCAAAGTACCTATTTCTCTATCTATCACTGGGTAGTGAATTTAGGTCATTTAGTCTATATTTGGGGGACATATATTTCAATAGTATGGAAATATTGATTGAGTTAGGTGCTTGCCTTTTCATTGTATCTATTTTCAATGTTTAGAACTTAGTGACATCAACATTATCATTTTGGTACTAGTTGTTTTGTATGCAATAGTCTTGATATATACTCTTTTCCATTCCTAGTAGAGTAGTGCAAAGGTTTCAGCATGTTTATACCAAATATATTTGTCAATTTTAAAAGGTATGGGGCCACATGAAAAACAGGGTTAAAATCTCATCTTTTTTCAATGTTTTGCAAAAGTTGTCTTTCCTACGCCACCTAACCCCACTATCCCCAATATATGAGATTTCCCCCTTTGTTGTTGTTGCAACAGGACTGTCTCTTCAAAATCTTGAAGCTTAAAACTCAAGCCTGTTGGATAGTCGGCCACGGGCAACTCTGGCTTTTTCACTATTTCCGACAGACATTTAACCACCTTATCTAGCAGCTCCATCTCTAGCTCCTTGCTAGTTATTCAGAAGAAAATAAATATAACAGTGAGAAACAAACGTCTATGTCTATTTATCAAACATAAGATACTATCATTGATAGTGAAGGTTGATTTTTCACCCAGTATTGCACTCCTCCAGCTTGAAACCACTAATGTCTGCAACACGAAAACATGAATTTCTCCAATCTTCAATAGTCTTGGAGTCAAATCATGGCTTCTCTTCATTAGTTTGAGTCACTTGATATCCACCATTCTAGGAGATGCACTGGGATGATATTTTGCTTGGATATGTGATCATGTGTTTAGCACTAGACTCTAATACGTTAGCATGAAATAGGTTCGAGAGGGGTTTTATGGAAATATGATTGATTCTTCTCTGAACATCTCAAATCTGCATAAATCTGTGCATAGGTATAATACGAAGCCATGATATTTGTAGCTTGGGTCTTTGAGAAGTATGAGGCATGAAATTGGCATTATTTGGTTTAATCCCACACCAACATTTACTCATGAATTGATGAAACCAGAGCTCATGGGCATTCACTGCATTGTCATTCATTTGAATTCACTTATTCCATGTGTGGTTAACTATATTCGAGGGTTAAACATAATTCTGAGTTTTTATACCCTCTCTGCCACCAATGGTCTACATTATTTTATGTCTTTTCATTTTCCAAGCATATTTCAGGGTTTTTTATTGCATATCGGTGCTATTCTAAGGCAACACAACATATCGCTTCATCTACCATAATAGTTCTTTGGACTTCGATTAGTAGTTTCCATGCATGCTTAATATGCTTCATATGCATTGCTTTTCAAATGTTGATTTCACGGTTTAATATAAACTGGTGATAATTTATTTAATTATTTTATATACAAAATGATGCTTGTTTGTTAGGAACACTGTTTATTTTTTGAGCACCATATATGGAACCTCGTTGGTTTCAGTCCATAATTGCATAGAGTCAACCAACTAGACTTTCATTTAATTTTCTAAAATATCTCACTTTAATCCAACTTCCGAATTTTGTTATATAAATGATCGAACAGACACTAACTGTGGCAAAAAACTATCTTGAGGCATTATCTGGGAAGCAAATCATCCCTGAGACATTATCTGAGGCATTGGCCTATCTCTAAGGCATTATCTATAGCAGCACATTAAATCTGAGGCTTCGCTGTGGAAACAATATGTCTATGAAGCAATTCTGAGATAGAAAGATACCTCTGAGGCACTGTTGATGACAACAGATCATCCCTGAGGTATCAATTGTGGCAGCGAACCACCTATAAGGGATTGTTTGTGGCAACGAATCACCCCTAAGGTTTTTATGTGGCAGCAAATCATCTTGAGGTATGGTCTGGGGTTTTGAGGCAAGCAAGGTCTGGTTTGGAGTTGATTTTGGCTGCAACGAGATAGTGAAGTAATGTTTATAGGCGGAAAGGAGATATTATACAGAGATTACTTTGCATTATGCGACAACAATTTAAGACAGTGCATTACCCTTTGTAATATAATCTAGAGAACTCTTCAATGAAATTAGTATTACATGCATAGAAGTTTAAACGAACATATTTTAGAATAATTTTATGGTTTTACACATTGTCATATATTTCAACTTTTATTTATGTAATGATCCTAACTAGTGTCCATAAACGTTTCTTCGCAGATTTCTATTACATTATTCTATACAAAATGGCAGACCAGGTATTTATGTTGCTTTTGGTATTTGTATTATTTATGTTGTTGGTTTAGTTAGAGTTTGGATTTGTTTTTAGAAATAACTTTAAAATCATAATTCAAAAGTTTTATTTGTGACTAATTAAATGCTTGTTGGAACACTCTGATAAGCTTGCCTCAAAGTGTTGGACAGATCTTCAGTGCTCACTCAACACATATTTGGTGTTACCGATTCTATCTTCTTATCGTTTTTTTGATCAAGTTTTTCTTATTTTTATGTTATTATGTGTTTTTTTAAGAATGTACCCATGGGTGTTACCGATGCTACTATGGGGGCTTCAATGATATTCACTACTTTTATGGAAATGTTAACAAATGCACGAGGGCAAGACGCTGCTATGATGATGCATGAGGTAAGCTTGAATATTGTCTTTTATATGTTCAATTATCTTATATTCCTTATTATATTATGCTAATTTATGTTTGTGGAATGCAGGCAATCGCTAAAGTTGTCATTCCAACCCCTATAACACCTTATAAAACATCTAAGGTAATGATAGTGGTAAAACTTGATCAATATTTTTGTGCATTTAGTTAACTTATTTCACTATATATATTTATTAATATTTTTGTTTTTACTA